>VYZX01011617.1:7300-52528 GCA_013401335.1 Brachypteracias leptosomus
CACCATTACCTGAACTGAATGGAAAAAATCCTGTTGATTTGAACCAGATCAGGATTCTCATTAATACATTTAGCTATGTATACCAAGGAAAAAGTTCAGATTATAAGCATCATCACAGAGGAAAACAAAAGAGCTGTTATTTCCACAGAATAGGGGGTGATAGCACACAGACCCTCAGATACCAAGCAAGAACAGCAAATACATCCAAAGACCGACCCCATTCTTGCTCCTATAGAAATCTTGATTCCAAATCAAGCCACTAACAAACCTTAATCACCCACTTGAAATGAACAAAGATTTATTCTAATATTCGCATTGTTATTGCTTCTATCTGTCTCATCCAAAACATAATTTAAAGTGTGGTCATCAGTCACAGCCTCTTAGCAGGAAAATAGGCACCACCATAACATTCCTTCCAAGACATCCTCTGGGAGGTCATTCAGAGCCAGTCATTTAGTCAGCTGCAGGAATTAACATCAAATAAAATTTATTTTTACACTTTCAAGCAAAACTACTCCTTCCTTTCTCATTGTCTGGAAAACAGTTACAAGCTACAAGCCATCAAGCAGGCAGATCTCCCACTAGCTCAGACAGCAAATGTGGCATTCAGTACCAGATAGTGTAAGGTTCAAAAGCCCTCTTTTTACAACACTTACATTTGAAGATCAAGCCTCAGAAATTAAGGACATGAAATTTTCCATATGCACAGTGCTTAAAGACTTAGAAAAAAACATATGGACAAGTGTTTCTGTAATTGGGTCCTCAGACTGTAGTGCTGTCTCTTTATTATTTGACTCGGAAAATCTAACAAGTACATTACTAACATCCTCTAAGGAATGTTCCTAAGGATTGTTTCCAGCAAAATATAACCCTAAAATCTGAGCTTTCCTACCTTGAGGATATACAGCTTTTTTTTTTTTTTTTAGATAAAAATTCATAAATATTTCCTGTACTATTCAACGGAAAAACTGATTAATCTCTTGCAGTATTGTGGAAACCCATGAGAACTCAGAAACAATGACTATAGTCTCATTAAATACAAAACTGGATGCTTTGGATTATACATTCTTTGCCTAATTTGGGAGAAATACAAAAAATACAATAAAGAATGGATATTAAATTCAGGCCATTTCAAGAATGTGAGCTCCTTTTGTTATTATAGATAGAAATTGTTACCTGAGTACTGCCAGGGCATCCCATCCTACATCCCAAAGAACAGCCACAGGACTGTCTGCAGACTGAAGTCTTATTTTGATGTGAATTCAATGGCATTTGATCTATTTGGGCACAGGACTCTTTTCAAGTTTCCCTGTTAGGTCTATAAAGGGCATCTGAGAGAAGAGTTTGTACTGGTATAGTCAAAACAAAACATATCATAAACATGAATGAAATTATATCACATTATTTATTCTAATGATTTTCCATTATGACAGATGTCTCCATAACCTTATGTCTCAGTTCAAGTGCAAATTACTTTGAAAGGCTGTATTGACATGCTCATTGACACTGCACAAACGCTGCTTCAGACTCGCAATAATATTTACAGGCATATTAAAACACATAAATATAAATATAATGAGGGAGTAATGCATATTTCAGTAATTTAATATCCACTGCAAATGAATTAATGATTTCACCTTTTGTCCTATAATGTTTCAAACCTCTGTGCAAGTTCTGGCATCATGTTATCCTTTAACTGTAATTTTCCACTACTACACTTGCTATCAATGAGCAAACATCCAAATAAATTACAAATGTGCTGACACATTCACAAAAAAACCCAAACCAACAAACCAAAATCAACTGTTTTCTCATATGGAAAAAGCTCTATTTTTTCTCTGGCTTGTATATTTCTAGGTTTAATTCTAGTATGTTTGTAGTATTGAACGGAAAACTTCTAAGATAAAATAACCCGAAATAGAGAACTAGTGTATTTCTGAGGACAGCAAAGTAGTGCCCAGCAGAATGAGTTTATCACTATAGGACAATGTAATAAAAAAAGCCTAAAAAAACCCCTAAAAAGAACATAGCTCTTCAGATAATTAAGTGCTTCAGACCACTAGCCAATTGATTTTCTCCTTGTAAAGGTAGGTGAATTGAAATGTTCAGAATAAATCATGTGTTAAAATTATCTTCTAAAGTAAGAGCTGAGTGCATATTGATTAATAATTATTTGCACTAACAGACTGAACTAAAGCAATACCATCAATTACTTCAAAAATCTGTAAGATCAGTCATGATGGAATCAACCATTGAAAGATTCACTACACTTTTCCCAATATTTCAGAAGTGGTCATTGAAGGGCTTTCTAGAGATACCTTGATTTCCTGTTTCTAGAGCTACAGAAATTTGTTTTAAATCCCTATTACCACTAAGCATTTCACCTACACAATACAGCTCTCACTCTTCAATTACATGGGAGGTCTTCAAGAAGAGCAAATGTTTTCCACATCAAGTATGAGGCATGAGGGGGGACTTTCACCAAGGAAGTTTAGTTAATATTTCATGCGTATGCTTATGCAGCAAAGAAAATGCAAAGAGCTTAAACTAATGACCAGATTAGATGATTTACATAGAGCCACCTATCCAAAGATGGGGGATACTCAGTATAAATTAACTCTGTTTTACACACTAATGAGTCCTACTTGTTGAATTTGTCTGGGCAGTACAATAAAACTCCGATAATTCTACAAAAAATTACAATTTAGTTTGCATGGATATAAATAGCACTGAAATCATTAATCCCTTATGGCATCACAGTAATTATTCAAGCCTGGTATCTTATTGAAAATCAAAGACAATTTTCCTTTCTCATGATGTATAGCACCATTAAAGTCGGGTGGGGAGACTGCTGGCTGCAGTGCCAGATTTTAAGCAGGTCTGAACTAAAAAGGATACTTCTGCGTTTCTGGTTTTCATGGTTTATTTTCCACTAGGTTTCAGGTTTACTCACTGCAAAAGTGTTGAATAGACAGACAACAAGTCATGAAATCTGGTGGAACTTAGCCCACACATTGGTGGAAGATGTTACAAATGGCAACACTGACCTTTTAGTTATTTCCTAGATCATATTTTGTTTTAGATTGGCTAACAGAGGACCAACACTTACATGCACTACCAGGTCTTCAGAAGATAACAAAATATCTACGTACTTTCTTTGTAATGCACAAAAAACATTTTATGACCTGAAATATCTAATTTAAATTTAAACATTCTTTACATAAATGAGATGCACAGTTCTGTCTGAGCATCTTAATTTTATGCATTTTTGTACTTCTAAGCAACTTTGTAGTGAGGACTGCTCATTTGCATTCATTTACATACAATTTGCAGGAAAACCTGAAAAAAAGTAGTAAGGAAATCCATCATTTTGACTTTAAATGAAAATATTATTTCTGCAAAAAATGTCTTGAATGTTTATTTTCCTATTTTACTTAGAAAATTGCTTTTAATATCTTCACAAGTATCGAATGGCACTTCTCAGAAATGGCAAATTTTTTCACCTGGTAAGTTTTCAAAAAAAATAAATACAGCAATATTTTTGACATATATATGCAAAATACAACTTTTGCTTTATTTTTCCCCCTAGGAGAATTTAATTTCCTAGGAAGGTAAATCACCATCCTCATATGATCTTTGAATTTTTTTACTAATTTTACAGGCCCCAATCATTGTCAGGTTAGGGAGGGAAGAATGGACAGACCCATTAATGAAAAAATGGTGTAATACAGATGTACAAACCTAAGTGTTTCTGCTACTGTTTATAGGTCTTGTGCTATCTATGGATTATTTCTTAGATGATGTTAAAATGTGTTCAAATAAGTTCTCAGTAATTGCTGCTCCTCTCTAATTAGGTGGTAATCATACCTGTTCTCAGAATTAAGATGGCCAGTGGTTTCTTATTCCTTAGAGACTGCACGTAGTTTAACTCTCTTAGTTTATTTCTTCATAATATCCAACCTGTTTCCCATTACATCCCCATGCCTCTGTAATTCACATGTAAAATCAGGAACCCACTAGAAAGGGCAAAGAAAGATAAAAAACACAGAACAGATGCTTTGCTACAGCTAAGCTTCCTAAGGAAGCACATGAGGAAATTCTGTAGTGCAGAAGTGGTCTCAAGAAATAATCATGGGTGTGTTTTGCTAAAAAATGTATCAATTCCTGCTGTGTGCCATGGTGATAACCTCATCTGGCTTTCACGGTATCCTTGGTGTTGGTAACACAGCATGGTATCAATGATAGCTTACACCTGAAGGACTTCCACTCAGCTGAAGGAAAGCCAGGAGAAGTGTGTGCTTGGTGCAGTCTCTGGTGACCCCATGCATGTGATGGCCAAGTGAGGTGAGACCTTCGAACCACAACTCCTGTCTCCGCGGTGGGACTGGGGAGCACTCCCTTCTCCACAGGGCATATGCCATGGAGATGAAAACCCAGGGTTACCATGGATGTGGACCAGTGTCCTGTGAGCAGGGCTGCCCTGAATTAATGCTAAAAGGATAGACAGACTTTATACATTCTGCTTCAACTAAGCCAAAACATACAAATGGTAGGAATCAAAATGTGTGTTTTCAGGCTTTCATGATCATTTTATGGGTTGTTTTTGTCCCCCCTTTTTTCTCATATGTGTGCTTTTCTATCCATCATCCAAGTTCCTGTGTGATTCAAGATACGAATTTCCTCAATTATACTTATGTGATTTCAACTGCTAAATATTTTGAAAAGAATTTTGCACTGTTTGCATCAGGTCAGTAATACATTGCTTTTTATATTGCCTTTGTGCTATACTACTTCATATGGCAAGATTTTAGACTTTCAAACTCACAACTCTACTGCATACTTCAATCTGGTTGAAATTTAAAAAAAGGAGATTTTACTCTTGCAAATTAAAAGATAGTACAAGTCCATTAATTTTCATAATCAGATTAGGGCGTTGTAATAAAACTTTCAGTGACTCAAGGGAAAGATTGCTTGACACAGCAAAGTGTAATTAAGCAAAACTATTGTATCCGTATCATTAAAGAAAATGTTAAAAGTAATTTGAGTCTAGGGATCAGCACTTCGAACCTTCCCTAACCCCAGCCTTAACCTGCAACCTAACTTTGTGGTGTAAGCACATTTTGTCAACAGCAGCCCAGAGGCCTCATGAAATTAATTAAGTATGCGATCTCTTTACAATGGAAACAAACCCCCATCCACATGCTGTTCGAATTTCTGGCATGATAGGCATTCCTTACTGAAGTCACCAGTGTCAGCAGCTGGGAAGTACAAGACTGAGCTCTTTTTCACTGCTTTTGTCTTCTCTTACTGCTTGAGACTCACACGTTAATTATGGTACTCTGTAAGTATCACTTTTAAAAAACAGGTATGCCCCCTACTGCAAAATGTATTATTCTGATGGTTCTTACCATGAGAAAGAAAAGGTCTCCCAAAGTGCTGAAAGAAATTCTTTGTCCTTAAAGTCCTTTTACTCTCCTTTAGAAAAACTATGTGAGTCACAAGTAGGAGGACTGCAAGGAGGCAAGGATACATTTGCCTTGCCATCATGTAGCAGCTGTCAACTCTTCCATGCCAATGACAGACACGTGAAACTGCATGAGAATTTGGAAATGTGATATGGCACAAAAAAAAGGGAGATGCCAGGAAAAGGTTAGTCCATACTGCTGTAGCCTCCACAGAGAAACTGAGCAGACCCATGTGCTCTGTCATTACACTGAGGCTAATGGCAAGATGGCAAATAAGTCTGTGGCACTGCCAGAGCTGGGGCTCTCAGCTTGAGGGCCATGCCTTATGGACAGATGCTCCAGGCAACCTCCCAGATATCTGGGGGGGCTGTGCCAATTATCCCATGGATCCTCTAGCTCTACACATTTATCAAACCACATCAGAAGCCAAGAATAAAGTCAAGACACCAAAACCCCCACAGAAGTCTTATTATTCACCCAGCAGTTATATGAGCACTAGCCTTTTGATGGCCATCTTTATCATCATTCTTACTTAGATGATAGGGTCTGGAGGCCCCAGCTTGGTTTGTTTTATAAATAGGCAGATTAATTTCCCCCTGCTTGACCATGAAATACAGATTTTAAAAACAAAAGGAGCAGAAGACTCTACCCCCCCACACCCCCAAAAGCTGTTCAGCATAGCTCAAACAGTTGCTGTCACTTAGTTTTATTCGTTCTGTAATTAAACTGCATTTTTTCTTAGAAGCTAAGATTTTCTATGTGAATATGAAATAGGTTCCCAAAAAGTTGTAATGGTCTCTGGCTTTGTAAGGAAGATATACTTTTGCAAAAAAGGAAAGTTGGTCACCAGTTTTAAAGTTAGACTTAACAATGGAATAAACAATGGCACGTAGTGTAAGGATAAATAATTTTTGACAGTATGTTTACACTCATGAAGAACCATAGCAGATCCTAGATCTCTCTAATCACCAGTATCTTATTTGTGTAGGATAAACATATGATCGGCAATGCATATATCAGTGAGAAAAGCTGCAGTACCAAAATACACATATAAAATTATTTCTTCTTAATAGACATGACCATCGCATTGGCAAAAAAAAGCCGGCCAGAAGCCATTATCCTACACCTCTGAAATGCTGCTTTTGGATTTTATCTTCAATTTGAACACATTCTATCCAAAACAGGAGGAGTTTCAGATTAATATTTTACATCCAGTGGTCAAGCAAATACTTTAAATGTCATGCCAGCAATTAAAGTGTGTCTAGATTTTTTGGCTACTGTGGCTAGTTGAACTTGGGATCTTCGCAGTGAGTCACCACAGTCACACCATTACTGAGATATTATATTCTGCAAGTATAAAGATGGGAAATTTTCCAGATTGTCTGCCAAGATTGACTGCACCTAGGATACAGCAAGTGTCATAAATAGAATTTGCCACAGCAAGCCTTGCAATAACTGCCAGAGAAACGCAACAGACCTCCTGCAGTCTGATTTAACATAAACAAGCCAAGACATGGAAAAAGTAAAAACACTGCCCTGCAGTCACTGCTTAATAGCTTTTCCAATTGAGCATGGAGAAGTCTGAAGTATTGAGAATGTCTGTCTATCCAGCGTATGATGGTGCCTTATGCACTGTGGCTTCTGCCACATCACGGGCAACCTTCCGTTCCTACTTGGAAGACAGTAAATTTATGTTCAGAAAGAGCTGAATTCAGAGACTGCTGTGCATGTATATGTGAATATTTGCTTTTACTGCTTCTCCACCCTGAAATAGCAAAACAAACCTCATGCATGCTAAAACATATGGCCTGGATGAGGAATCAGTAAATGCAAAGCTTTTTTATTTCCTCATTGAGTCTCACTTTATAACTGCTTGTGCAATCCAAATCACAGATCTTCCTGAGAACATTTTACAAAAACAAGTCTTCCTCACAAGAACCCAAAAATTTGTTTACAGCCTATTTCATTTTTATTCATAGAACTTTATTCTACTTTTAATAATGAAAGGAATTACCTATATTTAAAATATTTTTTCATTCTTTTTTAATATATGGTTTCAAAAATCTACTCCTCCTCCTGTAGGTCATATTTTAAAGATGAAAATGTTAAAATACATTTAGGACAACAAATTGATAAAGAACTGTAATTGCTATTACTGTATTGCAATAAACATTACCAATGGTATTACTTGCAATCACTGTGACATGATTATAACTCTACTCATAATTTCTGCATTATAAGCTCTAGAATGCATTTATGGTATATTCCAGAGTGCTGGAGAATTCACCAGAACAAAGGAATTAAGAAATTATGTCTTTAAGATCTGCATTAAAAAGGTAACACTATCTTTAAAACAAAACATTGGACAATTAGTTGGAAAGGGCAAACTCTTCTTTTTCTTCCTCTTCAACTTGCTACAAAGAAACCTCATCCTGGGAAAGGTCACGGTGTATTACAGAGAAATTAGGGGAATAGGTTGCAGTGAACTTGGTGCTATTCTTCTGTGGCAAAGTGTAAAACCCTGCAGTTATAAGAAAGTGTACAGATAACGGTTTTTCAATGAAGAAGTGAAATTGTGAATGACTGAATCACAAGAGCTCCAAGCGCAAAGCTAACGTGAACAGGACTGTCACATATGCTATTCTTCCATGCACTTACAACACAGCAAACTGCTGAGAAACAATTCAGCTTCAAAGGGGAAAAAAATAGCTAAAAATTACTTTGATACAGCTTAAAAACTGTAGGATGTCCTGAGTACAGGTTTAAAACCAAACAGATGAAATAAAATAAAATTTGTTATAAGACTGGGGAAATGGCATTGAATTTGAAATCTGACCTATAATGAAACAGTCATCTATCAAAACATATAGGAGAGATCCTAACTGAGGAGAAAGACAAAGATTTTCTTTCAATTTAAAGCTGTGGTCACATGAAACCAACAAGAAGAAAATTTAAATAACTTCAGGGGTGTTTCTTTTCATTATTTAGGAAATTATAAATTCACTTTAGAATGAATTTTGACAAAATCCAGTAATTTACTAAAGTAATGTTTATCTTTTTACAATACATTCCTTTGAATGCTGAGAGCCCTGACACCACCTGGGAGCTTGTCATCTGGAGACCTCAAAATGATTTAATTCCCTTCATACTTAGCTAGGAAAACAATGTTAAATAATGAAAAATACTAATCTCACGGGATCTTTTTTTCCTTAGTGTTATATTGCAATGATACCAATGTAGCTACTTCTGATATGAAAACAGCAAGTGCACCAACTCCACAGTGTATGTGAGCTATTTATAACTCTATTACAGGTACTTTACGTATAGCTGAAGATGTGGCTTCCGGATCTTACACTAGCACAGGGGAACTTAAAGACTATGAAAAACATGGGGCACAAAAATGTGTTCTATAAGGCTGAGCTGGTAATTTTGTGTTGATATGCTATTGGGCAACAGCTCATCTGACAGCATCTGTGGAACTATTTCTATTATTTTCTAATTTGTGTGGGGTTTAGACTGCTTTTTGCTGTATTTTAACAGTTTGATATGTGTTAGTTTATGTTTTACTTTTTAAGAGTTCATTTTGTCATATCAACACCATCAGATAGACACAACTGTAGAGCTACAGCAAGGTCTGTATTGATCTAATCATCTGCAAGTCAACAACCAAAATACGCATTTTGTTAAAATCTTATTCTTAGCTTCCTTTCTAATCAAAGTAAAAAAGAATGCAACTATTCTGCACGTAACAGGAGTTCACTTTCAGTGGGAATTTAGCATTTAAACATGGTGTACACTTTTCTGATTTTGTGAAGGAAAAAGACCCAAATTACAATCAATGGTACTCTGTGATAAATTTGTGCTGGCCCTTAAAAAAACATGGAGTTTTGATGTCTTCAGGTACTGATTTGTGCGGCTCCACATCCCTTTCTTGTAGTTCTTTATCACTATATGGCTATGCTACAAGATGCACAGATATGCCAGAGAGAGTGCTCATATGTTAAATATATATGTGATGCAAATGATTCACTTTTAATACAATTTTAGCAGTTCAAAACAATATCTGTATCGGGTATTATTCATTTGCTCTTTATTTTTCTTCCCAGGATAAGAATTTATCTACTTTAAAGCTCTTACTTCCATGTCTTTCTAGCCTAAAAATGTTAGTAGTGTTTCTTAACGACTAGAAGCAACCTGGGGTAGTGCACCAACATTGTACCGCAAGCTGAGCCCCTCAAGCCATCAGCAGCACCGGTCTCCTGCACTATGTGCTTATTTTTCCTATAACAACAGGCACAATTAAGTCAAAGCAAACCCGATTAACTCTGCCCCAGGCTAACCCCTGCATGCTCACTGGTTCCCCTGATTAACTGTACAGGACTGATGGACAGGAAGGTGTCAGGAAAACCCTGAAGAATTAGCAAGCCTGCAAGGAGACTCTGCAGGAGGGAGAAGGTGCAAGAAAGAAAGAGCAAAAGGTGGCAGTTTAAAACACTTATTAAAGGAGTTAACAAAATAAAAGGATGTAATTGAAATCACTAAATGACAGAATCCTATTGTGATGAGGCAGTGCAGAGTCTGAAAGTGGATACTCCCCATAAAGTTCACACACGTACGTGCAAAATAGCATTAAATGAGGATTGAATTATAAATCTTAGTGACATCAGACTTTGTGGGTTCAGGCTCCTTGCAACAATTGGAATAAGTTTTGTATTGACAGTTATAATCTTAAACAATATAAAGTATTTACTAGTGCTCACCTGCTGGTAATACTTCAGTGCCCCTTATACAAAAGCCAACAATAACATCAATCAGCAACTCATTAAAATAAAACTCAACACTATGCCTGTGAAATGTTAAAACATATTTGAAATATGTTCTGTTAGTTTTCCAATATTCCTATATTCAGTTATAGCACTAAGGTATGAGCCAATATACAGAAGCTCAGATGTTGTTATAATTTTAGCATAGGGCAATGTTAATTACAGCATGTCAAGCTACTTAAAAATTAAATTAATAAAAGAAGACTTAATTTAATTTTTGTTGCATATGAGTTAAAACTCCTACTTTTGTTCATCACAGTTGATGGCTGTATCTTTTTGGACTTTTATAGCATTGTGCTCTGCGTGGAAAGGGAGCCCTCCCCCACTCTAATAGCAGTAGACTGCTGAGAGATTGTTCAAAGATAAAAATATGTACCACCAAGTCCCTAAAATGTCATGATAAACGAACTCAAATGTCACTGTTAAAATATTTCCTTTCATCAGTTTCACAGCACAGATCTCTCATTGCAATGCCAGAACTGACTCAACTTTGCTAATACTTCTATGAGAATACTGAATTTCTTTGTGAAGGTTGAATTTAAGACAATGGTAATGTGTATGGCATAAAATTGAGATAGCTACCTGTAAAGTGGCTTAAAAGGTACCCCCTGGAGAAAAACTCTTCTGTATGACCTTATTCCAGAGGAAAAAAACCCATGAAGTTGAGTTCATCACAAGCAGACCCCTGGAACAATTCTCTCCAGGCTTCTTTAAATGTGAAAAGCATCATTCAGCTTTCAACTGATTCTGTTAACAGTCTCTGAGAAAGATAAAAAGGTAACATGGCATAAGAGAGTTCTGCTTATGAAGAAAATAGAAGACTAAATGAGAAATTCAAGGGTACCAGATTTCTTTCCTCTTTGCCACTGTTACACAATGCCATGTTCCCTGACAGCAAGGGGAAAAAAAAAAAGAATTTCTTGAATACAGTACCAGAATCAGAACAACCGTAACAATTTTGTTAGTTTATTATGGGTAGTTTCTGTAACATTTCATGCCTTTCTCCCTCCTGTCTAACTATTTTCTATTCAAAATATCCAGGTGATACTTAAGAACTTTTAACAAAAGGGCTGATAGGAAGGGAAGACTAACGAACAATGCATGTTTATAATAAGAACTGAACTGCTACCTGCAGAGAATAATACAGGATGATCTCTCTTTGGAGAGGGGGGAAAAAAATCAACAACATAAATGGAATGCTGTCAAATTTATAAGCAGCAATTTAGACAGCAAATATGTTGCTTGGGTTTCAGCAGTCTTAAACACTGTGAGCGGCTTAACCTTATCTCCCAGCGCCACTGCCTTCCTGGAGTAATTGATGCTTGGAGTCCCCCAATTTCACATAAACCAGGCCACTGTGTTATTGTATACAGCAATCTAACTGCTAGCAGAGACAGGAAACGGCGCTGAACCCAGATCAATAGACATGTCAACAGTAAGCTGCTTAATCTAATTCTGCCTATCTCATCTTGGAGCACAGAGTTTGCAATTTTACTGCTAGGTCCCTCTGGCAGGAAATGGTTTGGAAAGTTTAGTCTTAAGAAGTTTAAGCGATATGCTTATCCTTCGGGCTCTCAAATGTTTATTCAGCAGAATAGCTGCTTTAAATGTTTTATAAATGGTAGCAATGTAAACAAGTCACTCCTGAATTCCTTCCCATATGAAAACTATAACGGTGATTTCCTCACAGTGGACAGGGAGCTTAACATGACAGCTAATTACACTTAAAGGTAAACTGCATTTGTACAGATGTACTGAACTAAAATAAACTTTGAAGATCAGAATAATTTTCCCCAAATCCCCTCCTCCACTCTGATGATATTCCCACATGGAAACACTTCTTTTTTTGGCAATCACGTTGCTCCTTCTTTTTTTTTAATTCTCTTTCTTTTTAACCCACATGAAAATTACACATTTCTTTGCAAGTAACTTCAGTATCTAGTCTGGTATAACACAATTTCTGACAATAAGTTAGATCAGGTAATGAGAAACCCTAACATAGGCTCTCCTTCAGAAAGCAAGAGGGAAGAAATGAAACTGATGACATTTTTCTCATCTTCCTACTGTACTGACAGCTCACATACATTCCCTTTTGAAAAAAAAAAAAAGCCAGAAGTGCAGAGCTTTGCCCCACATGTCAGAGTCAGCCATGGGGAAGCCTCAGCAAAGCGCCTGGGCAGACAAGAATGCTCCCGTCACAGCTGTAACACAAGCTGAGCTCCACATCGTCCCACGAGCCGCCTCCAGCCATGCGCCTGTCACAGTGTTATCAATGATTTCACAGCAAAAATATAGACATACATATATATGTAATTCACAGTTCACTGGTGCCCATGCCGTGTCCCAAAACGCTCAGTTTTCAATTTCATCTGAACTACGATGAAGTCTTGGTGCATCCCTGGGGGTGTTACGGGGCCACACAATTCAAGGGGCAGTGGCCACTGCCAGCAGAGGGGAAATTTAAGCTCCTGGTTAACTCTGGAATCACAGCTGGTGACTTCCAACCATGACAGGCCTTTAAACCACTTTGACAGTCTATTTGTCACTGGAAAACAAAAACTGGAAAGCTTGTTTAGAGAGGAAAGATGGTGTTTTGTTCAAGGTACTGGAGTGGGAATTAGACGATGCAGGTTCTTTCCTCAACTTTGCACAAAGTGCCAGTGTGCTTGTGCTGGCCAGTTGTTAAGTGCTGCAGCTCCCCATCCATACAATAAAACTTCTCTAACTGCACTGGCGTGCTGAGACGCTCGATGCATGAGTGTCTCCGTGATGTGTTCAGCCCCTACAGTGCTGAATGTTACAGAAAAGTCAATAAATGACCTCCATAAATAAAATGTTACAAAAGACCACTTCAAACCTTCATCTTGAAATCACAGGACTGCTCCCATGAGTTAGTGTCTTGGAAATAAATTTAGCAAAGATTCCAGGAACAATACAGCTGAGGCAAAGATTAAGAAATAATAAAGACACTATTATAATTTAGATATTTGTGCATTACTTAACAAGTAAGTTGCTTACTACTGGGAGTCTTAGAACACACTGCATACCTCAGAAGAGGAAAATTTGCAAAATAGTATCTGCAGATGCTCCCTGGAGTAAACTTTTAAAAAATCAACTTGATATCTATGGCCTTATTTGTTCATTTACTGTGAACAAAATTCTCCTGGACAAAGACTAAAGTGGAGAGAGTTTGCATAGCTGGCCTTCAAACTTCTTTCTGTTTATAAAAGTTTTACCCTTTTGCTCTAAAATCAAAAACTATAGAGCATCATTCCAAAGGTAACAGCATACCACAAATAATCAAAGGCAGAGGTGAAGAGACTCTTTTGTCAACAGTTCATGGACTCAACTACAGAAATTTCTAATAAGGAGCAATTTATTAAAAATTAATAAAAATCAGAGGAGATAGACTATCCATTAATACAAAAAGCACTAATTTAGTTCAATTAGTTCACATCAAATAAAAACTTATGGAATGCCAACCTATTTTGGTTTCAGACTTGTCCCACTCCCAGTCCACATTTTCAAAGACATACTATATTCCAATAACTACTATTCCTTTTAAACTAACGTACATCCCTACAAAACTGACAGTGTTGGGGTTTTACCTGGATGTAAGAGTAAGAAATTACATTCTCATCAAAATGCAAACAAATCAGAAAGATCATAATTTAATCCATCATAAACCACTATTAGACAAAGCATATTTCCTGTCTCAGCAAAATACTCATATGAAAGAGTAGCCAAGAATATGAACACATTTCTAAGCCTAGTGACCCCCTCATGGATATCTTTGAGGAGGTCTCAGTGCTTGCAATTTTAACTTCGCTTTAATGCAACCTGCCCATTTTCTAGATTAAACTGTGAATTTTCTGCCCTCACTTTTCATTCAACTTCTTCTTAGAAAAACAATTCTGATATACTGGTAAACAGTAATTAGCCAATCAACAATGCCACAAGCTGGAAATAATCCATTTTACCAACTTGTATATATATATAAAAAAAATCCGATTCTTTATAATCAGGTTGGGCAACAGTGAAAATGATATAATCAGAATGCATGTGCTCCTTCCTATTTTCCACACTTACATGATACTTTCCAGTATAAATCAAGAAGTAATCTCCTTGGAGGAGAGACTCCTTTGGAGGACATCTTGCAGTTTTGAGTGGAGCTCAAGGTTTTGAAACTTGGCTGTATAAAGAATTGCACAGAAGATACACAAATGGGTGTTTAAGGTTTGTTGCATAAAAATTATGGAGAATTTTGTAATTGACGAAATATTATTATTATGCCATATCTGGCACCTGCATACAAAAATACTCCATAATCCACAGTATACTGCAGGTATCTGAACATCTAAGTATTAGACCATTTTTATTAAACTAGATATTAGCAGAACCCAAAGTTCAGGTTCCCTACCTTGAATCTCAGGCATTTAAATCCTCTACTTAGGAACACTTTCAGTTTCAACAGTGTTGTACAAACTGGCTAATAACATGAAGACAAAGAGTTACAAAGCTGGTTTCATAGTATTGTGCCAAAACCTGAAATACATGTAGCTCATTCGCAGCAAAATTTAAAACATACATGTTCAAAATATGGAAGCACAACTGTTCAGCTGAGGGACTATGTACACAAATGCGACGTGAATTTTTATGATGTCCTGATCCTTCCTAACAAAACACAAAACTAGACTTATTTTTCAAAACTTCCACACCAACACCTTGAAGATGCCACTTTTTTTGTTACCTTGGCTTAGAGGAGCCCAGAAACAGATTCAGACCCTGTGAGCCAGCAGGCAAGAAACGTGAACATAGGTACTTGGTAGATTTTTAAAGTCTGTGAGGTATCTAATTCCCCCTATGATCAGTAACATTTAGATGCCTAATCTGCTTAAGCACTTCTGAAAACTCTACTGCATGCTTAAAATGTTGCTTTGGCTAGTCTGAAATACTAATAACACTTCTACATTTTCACAGCTACAATTGCCATTGTTTCAGGACTTTACTGATCCAGGAGAAACTGCAGGCAGTCCTTCCAAAAGGACTAAGTCAAATTGATGGGTAGTTGTCTTTTTGACCCTTTTGTTTAACAAATGTATTGGTTGCTTTCTATCTGGATTTAGATAAATGAGTAACAAATTAAAAGAAACATTTTTATGATTCACTGCAGTAGCTTGCTTTTTGTGCTTTTCTCTTTTCTGATACAAGGTTAAAAGTGACTGGTAAACCTTTTAAGGTTATTGAAACTAAATTATTAACGCTATGTTTCACCTTCCTTTTGTCCTCTTCATGGCATTCTCCCTGATTGCTTACTGGTACTCCACTCCTACAAGTTGTAAATCAAATGAAAAATCTTTAAAGTACAAAACCATCTGATTAAAATTTTCATCCACAAGGGAACCACAGATATGACAAGAAGCCACATTATGCAGTTTTTACATTTAAAACATCTGACAGTCTTTTTTTTTTAATGTGTGTGAAAATTGAGCACTTTCATCTTTGGAAGCAACAAAAAGGATGATTCTCACTCATAAAATCCATTTGCAACCTTCAAAACATCTTTGATATTCTCCTCCACTGCAGAACTGTATATGGTGCATTATATGGAGGCATAAAGTGTCATGACACAGAGCTCGTCTGGACAAATTTGAACTTCTCCCAGCTCTAACTGGTGCAGGTCACAGATTTGCTGAGATAATCCATCAAACTCAGCACCAGATCATTCACCAGAGAGCCCACACTATCTGAGCAGTTGAAAACATAAAGGGAAGACATGGTAAACCACAATCAAGGGGTCTAATAAAAACTTGTAGTGAATACTTCTCAGGGAAAAGATACACCTTTAAAGAATGAACTCTATCTAGAAGGAAGTAAAATACCAATCTACATTTTTGGGAGGTTTTTAATGCAATGCCTATCTTATCTAAGATAGAGGTTTATCTGGCAGCATATTTCTGAAAAGTTGGCAAAACAAGAACTTTCTTAATGCTGCTTTTCAGCAGAAGAGCATAGGATGATCCATCACCAAGTTTTCAAGATCTGAGTTCCTGATACTCCAAAACATAATAAACTAAGTAAACTGCTGCATTTCAGTTTTCATTGGATTTTGTAGCTGCTGCACATTTACGGTCTGCTAGGTTGGCACAAAATTACTGCACATATGCCACAGCAGTAAGAGATTTTTTTCTCCAGTAGTGGAAATCCTGGATTGGAGTTAAAACATCAGCCTGAGTCAAGAGCATGCACTAGAGACAGCCTATGGTGCTAATACTACACTATTTAACATCAGATAACATATCAATGTCTGATAATATGTTCCTTATGGAGATATGAAGTTACAGAGAAGCACTGAGCTCTCATTAAATAGCAGCACTGTCTGCTGGGCCAGCTCCTCATTTATCCCATTGACATAGTATTTGAATACAACAGCACCAACAAGGTGTCCTGTAAGCCAGTCGTTGCAGTTCTAAACTGAGTATTTAGGATACTATACTAAGAGTCAAGAGCACAGAAATAGCTCCTTCCTAATCCTGTGGCACGTGCTGTCCGCAATGCTTTTCTCAGGAACAAAGTCATGGAGAGAACATAGAGAGCTCTGCCTGGAAAGAATGTCTATCAGGAAAACCTTCATGCATGGCAAGGTTCAGGAAAGCATCCCAAGGGTTCATGGAGAATAACTGAAGTGAATATCTGAGATACCATATTTGGGTCAATAATGCTAATCAGGAGAGACTCTTCATCTCAAAGATGTTTGTTTTCCTTTATTTAAGACTTAAGGTACTAATTGCATTTTATATTTCATACAGAAGAAAAGCATCATCTCTACAGGAGTAGAAAGCACTGATGGCAAACTTTGCATGGGAAGACACAAGCTTTTGTGGTGGACAGAGGGGACTAACCCAGGAGCAGTGGCTGAAGACTGGGATGATGAAAGCTCTGAGCCAGAAGACAGCAACCGATTGGCTTGTGCTGTGCTCGATCTAGCATATTCACTTTTCCCTGCAGCATTAAAACCTGTATTGCCACTCCCTACTGGAAAGCAACGTGGTAAGATTTTCTCATGGAAACCTAAGTAAGCCACACACAGAATGAAGGAGCTCTCATAGCTTGTATTTATTGAACAATTTGTTTTCTCAGATCTCAGCTTGTCTCTTTTCCCCCCACTTTTTTCTTCCTGCCTTTATTTTGGTGTTCAGACACTTAGACTCTCACAATCAATCACAGCAAAGTAGCTCCTATAAACCTGCTTAGAGGAAAACATTTCCCTCCTCAGACCCCCAACCCTTTCCCTAGAAAGCAGCTGTTTCTCTAAATATACAAGGCAGCAGCATCTGAAAAACTGAGTATGACATTACATGACAGAAGAAATAATTTCAGTTCTGCCATCCCATCGCTTTGTAGAATTGGGAGTTGTGTAATAAAAGATATTGTTTAAATCATTTGGAGATCCATTTGTATAATATGCATTAAAAGAGTCACTGTATAGAACAGAAAGACGAGGGCATAAGCAGCCAGGAATCCTCAGCAAGATGCCATAACCTTCAGGGAAAGATTAACAGTCTCTTCTTCTGGCCTGGGGAATTCTTTACTCCACAGTGGCACAGTTGTGACAAAGGGAGAAATGCAGTGCAAAAAGGTGAGATGCAAATTCCCCCCTTCTGTTTGCTGAAAGCTGCCATATCCATTCTGGTGTTAGATGATGAGTTTGGCTCCTCCTTGTTTCAGCAGCCACTGTGACACACAGTGTGAGGCCTCCAGCTGAGTCAGTACATGCTCGCTGTGCTCTGTGCACACAGATGGGAGTAGGCAGAGAAATGTCAAGCTACTTGGATTAGCTTGGTTTTGGTCACGCACAGAAGCAGGACTCTGGGCACCCAAGGAACCCTAAATTAAACATGAAGCATCCTCCACAGTTTAGGCACCTTGTTTTTTAGGCATTAGTCATTAAGGAGCTGCCAAGTTGGTAGGTCTTGGTGTGAGTTTAGATGCTTTCGTAGCTCTATATCCCAGCAGTAAAGGTACATTGCCCTGGGAATGAGACAAAGCCATCACACAACAAATGTGATATGACGTTTTAAGTTCAAATCTCTTGGAACACATGCATGCAGTCAGCTTCATACCGTTATTGTTGCCAATCCCCTTGAGGGAAAAGCAATCTTCCTCATCCACTCATCATATGTATGGAATCTTTTTTGTCTGACATATTTCAGTAATTGGGCAAGTTTATTCCTCAGCAAGTTCTAACACAACCGGTAGAGGCTGAATTTTGAATCTATGAGAACAAGCTGGTAAGTGGCATGAAAAAATTTAACATTTCCAACAGTACACAACACATGGATCAGCATTACTCATCCTGATGAGATGCACAATTTTTAAATCTCATACAAATGCCTGTGTGTTATTCCTCCACTTCTCCCTAAACACTCTATGCTTCTGGTTGAAGGCTATTGCCAGTTCAAACTATTTTCCTTCAGCATTTTCTCCATGTTCTCTACCTGCTGTAACATCCATTACTGGGTCTCACTCTCTTCAGTACTTGTTTCACTGCATTTCTTTTCATTATTTTGTACTAATTCTGTCCTCTCCTGGTCATGTTTCTGACTCAAGGCAAAAGCAGGTCCTGTTCTTCCTCTATACACGATTTAAAGGAATATTCTGAGACAAGAATGAGTGAAAATTTGCCAGTTTCACTTTTTGAACAGAGATGAAGCAATAGCCTTTTTGTATTGTACTTTTGTGCATGAATGACAAACCATAGATCACCTACAAAAAGTTCTCAACCAGGTATTAAAAAAAATTCTACTCCTAATTCTTCTCTTGCAAATTTCCAATTGATTATGAGAGTCACTGTTTAGATTGAAGGTGCCATCATATTTAGATTGCTCAAACATAAAGTATGGGGGAAAGGACAGTACTACCACGGCATCAGCACATTTTTTTCATTTTACCACTTCTATCCCAGACCTTCAGGACCCTCCTTGCTCCTCATCCAACTTTCACAGGGAGAGGATGCATAGGAAACACTTCTTAAACATGGAACAAAATAACTTCTTAGTAGAGCTGCTACCAATACTGCCAAACAACAGTTCATTGTTCCCTTGTCTTGGATAGTTTTAGCTTTAGGTCTTTATTTTACTCAAAGATCTCTTACTTACCAATGCCCTGACCTTGGCATCTGCACCTCCCCTCTTAAAGCTAATGTGATCTGCTCACACAAAGCAGACTATTGCCAAGGAGTATAAGCAGCTCTAGTGATGTCACTGAACTCATTAAAGATATAGTTGACTTTTTGGCCCTAGAAAACCTAATTATTAAATGTAACCTTAGCTGGAAACAGTAGTGCTTGTTGATAAGCAAAGCAAAACAATAGGTGTTTTGTTCAATCAAAAATAGTACTTGACTAATAAATAGAGGAGCTCCTACTTTATAGCTGTGGCAAACTGTAGTTAACCATGGAATTCCTGAGGCAACTGATATAAAAAAAGAATGGAGTATTTTGAAATGCAATCACATGCATATGTTGAAAATCTAATTCCTAATGCAATTCATAGAATTAACACCAGGTCTAGAAAACTCAGTGGAAACAGCAAATGCTGCACATTCTCACTCTAAGAACCTATTAGGAAGTTAACCCTAATGTAAAACTGCTATAATCTATCTTCTAAGAATTGTTTTAAAATATACCTTTAATAGCAAAGGCAAGATACAATAAATGTGTTGTAAATGTGACTGCTATATTTATTTGTTGCTATAGCTATGGATTGCAAACTTAGAAAGTAAAAAAACACTTCAAATATTACCGCTGACAATAAGAGCCTTATGCTTCTACATGCTATTAAACATGCCACTTCCCACTAGTGATATATAAATCACAGCATGGTTGAATCAGTTTTTTCCTCTAATGAATTTGCTTCTTGAAATTTCTTAAATTTGTTCTAAGCTTTAATGCATTTATTTTATCTATGATTGTATATAAAAAAAGCCAACAACTACCTGATGATTTCTGGGTCACTGCAGTCCATCAATAAAATTTACACAAACACTTAAATCAGAGGAACCAAGTATTCTTGAAATAGAAACGGCTAAAGGAACAGTTAAAAAATAGATTCTCCAGGGTCAAGATGCTCTCTTCAGACTGTCTGGAATATGCCTAGAGTATTTATGGACATCCTTCCCTCTCCCTCTGTCTCTATAAAGTAAGTTGAAAACAACATTCCCCAAACATAAGATGCTAAACTGAACAGAATGTACAGATCTAACGACTGAAACCTCACACAGCTTTATGGGGCTTGGTGCAGCTTTGCAGGAATTTATGCTGACTTATAAAATGAGCCAGATACAGTCACCTTCAGAAAAAAATCAGGTCATTCACCTGCATTTTAGTATGGAAAAAATTTCCTAGGATGAAAATGGATATTCCATTATTTGAGGCATTTAGTGTTACACTGGATAAGGTTACCCTGGTGGTGATGCTATGGAGAACAATCCTGCAGAGACATTCATCTGTCACAGAAACTAATACAAGCCTCTCACAATTTTTTTATGTAGGTATTTGAAGTGCTGGGGCCTGGGCTGCAGACCCCAAGTTGGAGTTGACCTGTGGATGAGTCACAACCGAGCAACATGTTTTGCCTCCCAAGTGGCTCCCCAAGGCCCCCAGAGGCAGAACCTGGCCCACCTGTGTGAGGCCCTGCCTTCCCCCAGGTGATCGTGGTTGGGGTGGTGGGGGAGGCTAGAGAACCAACCAGTTTGAGAAGTAACAAGGAGCTGGTCAGTTTGAAGAGAGTTCCTGTGGAATAGAATTCCTGTTGGGGGCAGCTTACTGAGCTCTCTCTAAGTAGCATATTCCCCTTTGGCTGATTCGAGATGGAGAAGAGCAAACAGATAAAGAATAAAAGAAAAAAAGATGAAGTTATGCTGAGGAGATGTTGCTGAATTTGGTGTTGGCCTGAGGACAGCACAGTTGGCTAGCAGCACAGTATTGCAGCCTAGTTTTGTATAAAAATTTTCTCTTTCCTGCTGCATGCTTCAGAATTTCATGAGAAATTTTTGCATGACATCTGATCAACTTCCCTTTAGAAGCTATCAGGTAAAGCATCACTCTAGATTTGAAGACTACCTCTGGAAGGCATTGTGGAATCAGTGCGAAAATACTACTTCTCAGAACAAAATTATTCAAAAAGAAAAAAATATGCCTATACATTATATGCAACAGTTTTATCACATGGAAAAATAACATTAAATTATATATCAATGGTTTAAAAAACCAGCAGTTAAAATACATAGTACACCAGGAGAAGGTAGTTCTAAGGGAAGTGAAATCATATACACACATGTGAGCTTCAAACAAAAAAAAGTTCTTTTTTTTTCTGGTGAGAGGATTGGGTATATCTTACAGATGTTAAGGTCAAATCATCCAGCCTTTAGAGCTAATACAAACTACTACAGCACTCTACACATACATGTCACAAAAAATGCATGTGATTTTAAACTCTTAACCACAGATTACAGACTGGCTTCCTGTGACTTTTTTAAACAGATGGTCAGAAGCAAAGATGAAAGCAAGCATTTTTTGTGATGTGTTGTTCATATGAGAATGTTATCTTTGTTTTGTTTAAGTGTCACAGCTTGCTACAGTAATGAGCTGAATAGAATATTTTAAAGGGCCAAGCTTTAAAAATAAGCAGATTCAGGAAGGGGCACAATAACATCTTAATGCCTAACAAGTCAGTAAACACGGCACATACCTGAAGGCCTTACTGTTTAAGGTCTTTTTTATAAGTCTTAAAGCACTAATTTTAACATCAGATTTTGTATCACTGCTGTATAATTATCTAATGCCTAATATGTCCTTGTAAGGAACAAAACGTATCACATAATCACACCCCATAATTACAAAATACATATCATTCCTATTTATATACGCACATACTTCAGTATGAAATATGCTATTATAATCTTCTGTTAAGTGAACTTTACTAAAAATTATAACTATCTGGTATTTTTCCACATCTCTTTTTCCGGCTCTACTCTTGCTTCTGTCTCATCCATTGACAGCATTTGTACTGTAGTGATAGGTAGCGAGGGGTCAAGATTAGTTACTTGCTGTACAGTTACACCCAGCACTGTGGGGCCTGACCTACATTGTGCTTCTCCAACATGCATGCTAAATTAAAGATCAAACAGTAGTAACATCTAGGCAAAGGCATTCAAAAAAAAGGCTAATTCAGCTCCTACTGAGCATTCCCTGAACACAAGGAAGTTTGAGCAGCAGATGGTGGGGGCCCAATGTGGTACATACACTGCTCCACTTCTCAGGATCTTTTCCTCTCCAAAACCTCTTGGTATTTTCTGATAGACTTATCTGAAGTGAGGGTCCCCCTGATTCACAGCTGTAGATGATAGACTATGTCTCACCTTCAAACTACACTGGCATTGCATTCATGGTCGTGTTGCAGCATCCCATACAACATTTTGTTCATTACCATATAAGAAATATATTCTATGTTTCCTCTTGCCAATGACGTTGCAAGGCAGAACACAAATTAATTGGAATATAAATACAATTTTATAAGAAATTATTAAAATTATTGAAAAAACCCTGTTTCTTTATAGAGTGGATCATAACCTCCTAACTACAAAACTAAAGGATACCATGAAAGAGACTAAGAGTTACTTAAACACTGTCTATAGTCAGTGTTTTTTCTGTTAATGCAAGGAATGTGCTTAATGGTTTCAACTACTGGAGATGAAAAAGAAATCTGTCTAATCCTACAAGACAAACTATTGTAAAATGTCAAGACTGACCACTGAATTCTTGCCAGGTAACTTAACCTCATTGCTTTCAAATGAAAAATGGAATTTGAGTTACTACTGCTCTCCTCTAAACAATGTCGCTTCAAACAGAAGAGTAGAGGACATTGGACAACTAGACTTATAGAATGGTTTGGTTTGGAAGGGACCTTAAAGATCATCTAGTTCCAATCTCCCTGCCATGGGCAGGAACACCTTCCACTAGAACTGGTTGCTCAAAACCCCATCCAACCTGGCCTTGAACACTTACAGTGTTGGGGCATCCACAACCTCCCTGGGCAACTTGTGCCAGTGACTCACCACCCTCATAGTGAAAAACTTCTTTCTAATTTCTAATCAAAATCTACCCTCTTCCAGTTTAAAGCCATTACCCTCATCCTATCACTACAAGCACCTGTGAAAAGTCCTTCCCCAGCTTTTTTGTAGGCCTTCTTCAGATACTGGAAGGCTGCAATGAGGTCTTCCTGGAGTCTTCTCCAGGCCAAACAACTCCCAACACTCTATCAGCCTGTCCTCATAAGAGAGATGTAGGGACTTCTTAAATTGAAATACTGAAGCAAGCCTTATTGAATGTCTATTTTGTCAATTACAGTAATGACAGAGAATGAAAATCCTATCAAAAACCTATAAAACCCTTAATATATAAAAAATTCACAGGATTTGAAACAGTATTACCCTGTATTTTACTTAATGACTGACTATTAACATAATACAATAAGAACAAATATCATGACAGAAAGAAGCCAGGTCTGACTCCCAATTTTGAAGCTCTGTATATCATTCTAGGTTAAGGTAGGAATAGCACAGCATGACACAAACTCACACTAGGTTGCTGGTTCACAAAAAAGGGTGATGCAATCTAAGCGTTCAGGATTACCCAGTCATGTCCTTTCCATGGCTACTTCTCTCTCTCGCCTCCATGCTCATAACCTAACACCATCTCCACCTAACTCCATCTCTGGTAATCTCCAGGCTCTTCATGAGACTAGTGATGTCACTAGCTCAGCAGATAATTAATCTAGATAGAAAATAGAGTTTTCTGTGCAGTTAGTGAGTGGACCTGGCTCAGAAAATGGCCCTGTGATTCCCAAGCTGGCACTAGGAGAACGTTGGACCATCAGAAATGCAGGAAGCCGGCAGGGCAAGAAAACATTCCTCTATTTTAGCAGCTGCGAACCACCATAGCAACTCACGTTGTTTACAGGAGGGCATTAGAACTCTAAGAATGGGAACTCATTCTATACAGATATTAACATCAGTGGTGACATCCTCAGGCTCACTTTCTCAACAGCACTGATGGCTCTGTATACGAAATCCTTCAGTGAGTTGGAAAACCTGCAAACCCAAGGAAACCTTCAAAATTGCTGCAGTCAAGAAGTTTCATAGGACAACAAGCTTTTTCAGCAGTTTCTCAGATTCTGAATCACAATTTATCGTTGAAAGTTTGCACTAAGAAGGAGAAGCCACCAGATAAATGGAATGGCAAGGACAAAGTCACTCAGAAGTATAGCAACTAACTATGCACTTCTGAAAGAGTACAGAATTCCTCCTTCCTTCTGTTGGGAAGACTACCAGCTAACTGGTGATCACTCGGCTAAAGCCAAATGTATTCATGGGCACATTTTACAGAATTTGGTATACTAAAAGCCTACACACTTGGATGCTATACAAATAATTAAATATAAATGTAAAGAAAAAAGCACCCTCAGGTCATAAAGAAGTCTTAAGAGAGATAGTGACACTGCAATAACAACAACCACCACCACTGCAAACTAGACTATCTACATCCATAGCCATCTACATATTAAAAGAAATGCATATTCATATTCCCTTAGTGACATCCCTCTGCTCTTCCAAAGTCAAAGGAACTCTTCTCTAACTGGATATAATCTTTCTCACTATCGTTTTTCAGCAGCTGTCTTTGCTGATTTCTAATCAAAGCTCATGATAAGTGGCTTTGGCAACAGATTGTAGTTTCCCAGATGAGTAAGCAAACAAAGATTTTTTTTTTTCCCCTCTTCCACAGAACTTGAGATACATTTTGTGCCTTAAGAGGAAATTGATGAGTTCCATAATCTGGTCAACACCTCAAATACATTTAATGAAGGAACATCAGAGGTCTATGGCATTTGTATACTTCAAAACGTGGACAGCTACACGACAAAGATAAATGCCAGCCTAGGAAATAAAAAACTGGACCGTAGCAATTTGTAAGACTAGAAAATGAGAGACCTTTAGACAACAATTGATTTAGATTTGACTGAGAAACGGGCATAAAAAGGACAAGTAAATTGACACATCATAAAAATTCTTCACTTGGGTTTATTCTAAAGTATTCTTTAAATAGGGGGAAAAAGCTCATCACAACAACAACATTCACTGAAAGATGATATTGATTTAGTAGGCAGAGCCCGAGGGCTGTCAAACCAGAAAATCACTATAATCAACTACAAAGGAAATTCATCATGACAAAAAGGAAGTGGGTGGATGCTCAAAGCTCAATAAAGAAAAAGAAAAATAAAACTGTCTGCTGTTAGATGCATTATTTAAAAACCAAACCCAAATGATTCCTAAGCAGTAAATATATATATGAGAAATCTAATAGATAGATATTGAGAGAAAGCAGTTAGGTATAGGCTGTATTTTATTTAAGAGACATTGTGAAGTTCCATAACCAAATGTATCTTGCCACTGTGTTCTAAAGTCAAATTTTAGGTTGAAGATTAAAAAAATGAATGCTTAAAAATATAACATATGTATTTCTCAGAAATTTATGCATAAAAAGAGAGAAAATATATGCTTAACCCATAATTTAATTTACTTTTCTATAATGAAACAGAAAAGAGCTGAATGAAGTCCAGCAGAAGCCAGCACGTTGATAATGGACAAAGCAGACAACTTCAAACATCAAAGGACAAGAAAATTTAAGTATAGTATGTCTCAAATGTGTGGATTTAAAATAATTTCATTCAATATTTGTTCCCAGTCTTGAATTGAATGTTTCTTTTGGTGATAATAAAATCTAGAGCATTGATGAAACGTAATTTAATCTAAACCAGCACAAACTACTTATGTTCTTCTACAAAATATGTGCGTGACATAAGGCCTGATCTTCCAGTGCAATCTGGAAGCAGGAACAGCAATGCACCCAGCACAAAGTCAAACTGTTCATGTGGGGTGGTGTACAGCACCAGGTGCCCAACACAGCCTCCGCGCATCATTATGACAGCCAATCTAGGGAAAAAATTTTCAAATGTGGTTCATAGTTTTGAATGTCCTGCTTTTCACATGTTTGACTTGAGAGCATTTCTTTGATGCAGGACAGTATAGTTAAGGGGTGCAAGCAGTTGAAACCGAGGCTAGAGAATTTTAATACAGAGCAGACAGAAAACTGGCAAACAATATTTGGCCAGAAAGATTTAGTGCACAAGTTACATAATTCCCATTCCTCACCACAGCCCCAAAACTGTGCTACACTAATTAGTAGGTGAAGTGCTAAAAAACAGTAGACAGCTTGTGAGTGGTGGTAACTTTTATTATGGCTGTTGGAAGTGGTAGTCCTCAGAGCCAACCCCAAAGCCCATCTTCGTCTTCTACCATCTGTCTTCACTAGTGGTGGAAAAGGTAAAACAAAAATGCCCATCCACCATTCCCCAGAAAAAAATTTGCGTGCTTGCATAATAACTGCATGCAGTTTTAGGGCACTGTTAATTACTACTGTCAGCAAAGGATATATTGTAACAGATTTAAATACATAGTGTGGGATTCACCTAATAAAATAAAGACACCTATGGCTGTGGTATTGATCTTAAGTCAATTAACATAAAGAAGACTGTTAGGACATATTTAGTTTACCTACTTAGACATTTGATTTATGACGAGGTAAATTACATCGTAGATCCCTTTGAATGCATTAATTAGATTTGATTTTCTATAAGCAAAGCTCAGGTGATTTGCTCAGTATATGTTTACATCTAATTGGATGACTCCTGTTTGCTTTGCAAAGTGCCTGCAAGTGGATTCAAGAAGCCAGTAAATTGTGTGTGCAATTAAGCTCACAAAACTACAGACTTCTTATTTATGCTTTTTGTTTGTTTGTTTTGTTCTGACTTAATTTTTCTACTTTAAAAGAAGCAAAACCAGTTGGACTGGATCACAGAATAGGTCTATCTGCTCCATGTCTTCTAACAGTGGCCTACAGCAAATATCCAAGGAAGAGTAGAAGCACATACAGAAACCTCTCTGATAAACACTTCCAGTTGATGCAATCTGCATTACAGACTTCTTTAGCGAGGTTGATAGTGTTTCTTGAAGCAGAGGTAACAACTTAGCCCTCACAGAGTTTCAATAAATGGAGATTAGAGATTTGATGATGAAATGCTCATATTTAATAAGCCTATTACTTGTATGAGCACAAAATAATTCATCCAAAGCTTGAAGTCTATTAGCTGCCAACCAGTGTTCCAATTTACATAATTTTCTGATTAAAAGCACCCCGAAGACCACTGCAGTAATAATGAGGTGTTTCTTAAAGAACCCAAAGTATTATACTTATTTAAAAATATTTACTATAACAGCAGTTTAAACACAGTGCTTACAGCTTTTATTTTTCAGACATATGAAAACTAAAAATTTGCCTCTCTGGCAAAGTTACTTCTTTACGAATTTTCAGTGCTTTAGCTCTGAAGTTACACCTTCCTATAACATACTGAGTTTATGTTATGGGCAAGATCATTTACTACATTTTGAACTATTTAGCACAAAGGGTCCTTACAATAAATGCTATCACCTTTAACAGCTCTCCTTTTACTTTCCTCTTAGCCCTAGCAAAACATTCTCCAAAGCTGTATGTAGATGTTCTAGCATGAAACAAAAAAAAAGATTTTACTGGAACAACTATTCTTGAAAAAAATCACATAATCCTACATGACTAGCAGAAAACTATTAATGTGCTTATAACAGAAAAAAACAAGGTCAAATCAGTAACTTTCCATCAGGGAGTCTATAAAATACCATATAACAGTCAACACAAAAATGTTACATGAATTCTGAAGAGTAGAGCTGGAAGGGACCTGAAAGTCTTCTGCTCTGAGGAGAATTAGCTATACCTGGCTATGCCAGCCTCACCTGACCATAAAGATTTCTGATGTCAGAGAAACCTCTACAGGCAATCTACTCTCAGTGCTTCACCCTCCTTATCTCTAGACAAAAATGCCTTTTTTAACTTCCACTGTAAATCTAGTATTTTTGCCTCATGCACTTGTTATAGGGAAAACAGACTAATTTCATTCTTTTGAGAAACCTAATAGTTCATATCAGGGTGGCTCTCAGAGTTTAACTAGCAAATATCACGTCTTGAAAGATGTGTATCTTTTTGAAAATCATTCAGGAATCAATTTTCCATTAATAATTATTGCACATGAATGAAAATAAAGTCTATTGCCATTCTTCTTAAGTTAAGTCTTTTGTTATGCTGGAATTGCCAACGTAAAATATTTAAAATGTGTTACTTATAGAGCCAATTATAATAATAAAGTGAGAAAAATTCCATTACAAATCTTAAAATAATCTCTTATTGCATTTTAAGGGATCAACTACATTATACAATGTCTTCTTTAACAATATTATGGTTGCCGAGATATCAGAATTCTTATATGCTGTTTCAAATTATTCTCTGAACAATGTCTCCCCCAATCTATCATATATTATATTGTCTAAATAAAGCAAAAATTCTTACGGTCTTACAGATTCTTAAAATACTTTATAAAACAGGTAGTCATCTTGCTTGAGTAAACGGTATTAATGAAACAAGTAGAAGTAGATGACTACATACAATTGCTATTTTGGCCTTGAAAGGCAAATTCTTCACTAGTAGAAATCCAAAGGTTCAGCCCCAAATTACGGCTACCATATGCAACTGAAATTGATGAGGAAATGTCTGTAAAAATATTTCATTTTTCAAACTCAATTTTCAGCAGGTAAAGACTGCACAGCAGAGTTTATTCAGAAGGTACAAATAGAAAATATTCAACAATTAAGGCACTATTTTCACTGAAGCACATCAAAATTTAGAGTAGAAGCATAGAATTGTTTAGAGAAAAGACCTTTAAGATCATCAAGTTGAACCATTAATCTAGTACTGCCAAGTCCGCCATTAAACCATTTCACTAAGCACCACACCTACATATAGTAAAATATGGAAACAATACCAAAACAAAAACCAGTTAATTACCAATTTTGTAATCAGATCTATCTCTCTGTGATATTTAAATGGCTATCAAAAAGAAGACGTTGGTAAGATATAACAGACTTTTAAGCTTTTAATTGAGTGAAACAGGTAGTGTTTAGTTAATGATTTTTGAGTCTCTGGAAGAATACAAGCCCATAAGCATTCTAAAACTGTCCAGATTCAATGAGCTGAATTTTCACTGTTTTTCTTTTTCCATATATTGCTGCCCCAGAAGACAGCTCATGAGGGCAAGTATGAACCTAAGTTCCCTTTCCAAATAAAGGAGACACAAATGAAAGGTCCAAATACTTGATTAAAGTCCTGTAAATGGAATCTTTTAGATAGTATTTGTTTGACATATAAACATTTAGATGTATGTAAATGCTGTAATATTTAAGTGCATTTGAGTGTTTGAAAGTACGCAGTGGCCATCCAGACACTCTCATATTCAGATGTAAGACTTTCTCTTCCTGTGCACAGTAATGAGGACAGAGAATGATGTAACCAACAGGAAAGGACAGGCAGGTGCGGTGGTTTTAATCCTGACCTTGCACGTAGACAAATTTCCACTGCAGACTACAGTAATTGTAGCTAAAAGTCACTTCGTGAGCATCAGCAACTCAGATGCCTAAACATGGAAATCTAAGTGTCATTTTAGTTACACAAAGACTTATTTCCATAGGAACAGCAGCTACGAAAATGACCTACAGGAGTCCCACATCCTCCTTCTATCTAGCTTTCCATAGGCTGAGTTTGTGTGCCTTAGGAGATCCAAAGTTGCTCTGAACATTCATATTTAGGCATTGCATTTGCCTTTCACAGGATATTCACATGTCTAATTGTCAGTCAATTAATGAAAAACAGATTTCCTGCACAGACATTAGACAAAGGCATGTTCCTAGAGTGTGGAGATCTCTCTATGCACTACATATATATTTCTCTCTCTTAATACCTATACTAAATGTGTGTGAACATCCTTTGCAGTGCCTCCATTTCATGAAAATCTCAGCACTTCTACACCTCACATCATTCTGATATTGCAAAGCTAGATGTAAAAGTGATGGTCATTCGCTACAACATCAGGGGTATACAACATCATAAGAGCGAAACAGACAGTCCCTGGAGAGCTAGAGATGGCCAAGTCTTCATGAATGGACTTCCACTTGCACTGTGCACAGAGGAAGCTTGGTTGACTTCAGACTTAATGAGTTCATATCAACTTGGTAACTAAATGACCTCAGGGCAGAATTAATATGTATGGACAGGGAGAATTTACAAGTCTGCCTAAAGCTATCTCACTTGGATGCTCTGAATTGCTCTCCCGAGGATACCAGTTCTCTCCTTTGACTTATAGATAGCTTGGCTTTCTAATTTAGGCAGAAATAAGCTTCTTTTTAAAGGTTTGAATTATTTTTTGTGGAATCTCTGTGGCTTTGGCTAGGACACATCTCGACATATTTAGGTCTGGTGGAACCACCTTCGACTATTTCAGAGATATCTGTTCATCCTCCAGGAGCTAAGACTAGAATTTAGAAAGAGGAATTTTGGATCTAAATACATCAATGGCCTTTCTTTAAATTCTCTGCATTTCACCAAGTTCTCTCTCTAACTCAGTGAAATTTTATAAATTGACAGCTAGATCCATAAATCTTCATGACTATATTAACGCTATCAACAGTCTAAGTGCAGTATCAAAGTTCAGTTCATCAAACCATCAAATAATATTCTCTTTGGGGCATTTTCTCCCCCTGATGAGCACACGTAAGACCTAGTTTGGTTAATCATCATATATGTATATTGAGAAGCAAATATAATCCATTGTACATTCAGTCTGTCAAAATGTATCAATTATTCAGTCAGAATAGGTATGACTGTATGAATCATTTCAGTGTTCGCTATAGAACAGGCTCAGGAAAAGGTTTTGATGAAATAACTGAGTAGGAATTAAAAAAAATATTATTCTTAACTAAAAATTTAAGTATAAGTAGGGAAGGTACAAGTATTTATAAGTCAGGTTTAGTACTGCTTAGCAAACATTTCTTTTTCTGTCATCCCTGCTAAGCTCTTTCTAGTTCAGATAATGTTTCTATTCTGCTGTTGGCTTCTCTCAGGAAATTAATTTCTTAGCTGAATGTCACCTGAGGACATCCAAATGAACCATGTAACATTTCTGTAGCCTCTTTTCCTTCTACCGTTGTCTTACATCTTAACATTTCACATAACTGCAGGATTTTTATGGGAGACGATCTGATGTTATTATAAACTCTATAAAGTGGTGCACCACACTCTATGGCATTATATAAAGAACAATAAGATAGCATCACTGCTTGAGGATTTGTTTAGGTTCTGAAAGTCCTCTTTCACAGGGCAGTGTACTGGGAAAAACTGAACATTTTGGTCAACAGGAAACAAGACTGGAAGAAGACTGATTTCCTCTGCTTTCCAATCTTTTACAGGAGATACTTGTTTTCTTTCCCTTCCTAATATATTCCCCTCCTAATGTTGGGGAGGAGGTGGGGGTTGATGTTGTCTAGAATGGAATAATTGCAGGAGATATTTTGCATGACAGGATGAGATATTAGACTGTTAGATGGGACTTTCCCTTATCTGGGGCATATGCAGAGGAATGTATTAAACAGAAGTTCATAAGGTATATTAAGCTTGACAGTCTTCGTTCCTCTGTTGTGAGCCGGGCACAGGCGACTGCTGGGAAACAACAACGTGGGCTGCAGCTTGCTCTTGCTTTAACACCAGCTCAATCCTGACGTTCTCCAGTGTCTATTGATTTTGTGGAGAGATATTTTTAAAAAGTTTTTCTTTTCCCTCAGTTTTACAAATGAACTTAATATAGTGTAAAGTAAGAGTTTATGATCCCAGAGAGAAATAGACCATGCAGACTAGCACAGCATAAAAAGCATCAGGATAGGTTTTCCAGCACACCCAAGTGCCTTGACTTTGAGCCAAAGAGACTATTTTCTAATCAAAAGCCCTCATATTTTTCATTCTTTGCTACTTTTTTGATAACAGAAGGTCTAGACAAACAAAAGCAAACAAACTCTATTCTGCTGTTCATGCAAGCCTGTTCACAAAATGCCTCCCATAGGCTGCTTTCCACCAGCCCTGCTATTTCATTTAATCCATTCAGTCCTGAAGGATCAACTTAGGCAATTAGACAAGGGATTTGGGCTCTGAGGGATAATTGGATGACTTGCATGCAATAAACTTCTTCCACGCTCTCTTCACTTTTTTCTTTTGTTCTCTTTGCTCATCCCTTTGTTTCTCGTCATTAATTTTTTTAATCAAGTTTGCAACACCCCTACAGATAGAGCAAGACAGTAATGTGACCGAGCAGTGCGAACCTAAACACCTACATTGTGGCTCCTGCTGCTTCATGCCTCTTTAAATTGTTCTGATGTGATACCAAAGGGAAAAGCATCTGAATTCAGATGACGGGATGCTGCAATTAAGAGTTTACTTTTGTATCTGCAGCACTGCTGAAGTCGCAGGGAGGGAAAGAATGAGCTCAGATGTCTTTGCCTAATCTCAGGTGAATTCTGGAAGAAAGCTTATATAGGGGGAAAAAAGTATTACAGCAGAATTTAATTGGTTGCATTCAGGTGGACTGAGTGTGAATTATATCATAACCAAGGAGTTTACTGACATAAATTAAGGACTGATGAAATGTAATTACCTATCTTTTCCTCCTACAATTATCTTCATTCCCACTCCTTGCCACCTCCAAGTCCCAGTCTGGAAGCTCTTTTTGCCTTGGACACACAACTTCACTCTCACTCTTTAGTCCTCAGCCTGATGCTTCTAACTTCTGTTTCCTCCTATTTTGACATTTCTCTCTCACATCAATCACTTCCCTCATGCCAGCCTTCCTATTTACTGAATAAAGTGGCCTTCCTTAGCTTACATGATTTTAAACTTCTCTTAGCTCCTTCTATTTCCTGTACACTAGCACTATTTGTCAGTCTGGGTGGTTTAAAATCCCGTGCAAGTTTCAGTATCTCCCTCTAATATCACAATATAATTCTCTTTTATAATGTCAGTGAAATGATCAGGTCAGGTTAACGATCACTATGCTATCAACTGTAGAAAGTAATAACAACAAAAAATAAAAATCAGATTTTAAACCACTAAGCTTAAATATAGATATTTGTGTAATCAAATGCTGAATGTGCAGAAGTCCTTTTCAGTGCCCATCTCTAAGGAATACAAATGTTGCAGCCACAGCTACCAAGACCTAGCTCAAGCTCTAGGAAGGAAAGTTTTCCTTCTAGATGTCCACATTCAACCTGACATGAGCAAATAGATACAATATTCTTCATACCTCCTCTGAAGAGCTGCTCACGTGACACTGACAGGCATAATATGAAATTAGGGCAGACTATGCACAACCTTGTGAAATGCTGTAGGTTTCCTACAAATGAAAAACACCTATGAAAAACAAGGTCAAGAGCAAAAAGAAATTTATTTCTCCTCCTACTAAAGAGATAGGTATTCAAGAGTGAGTCATCTTCAGATGAAAGTATGGAGGATTTTAAGATAAGTATCTTAACTGAGAAATAAATTGAAAAATACTTTTCAGAGTTTTTGTATGACGGAAGGGAGCATGCAGCTCTGCTCTTCATTATCTCCTCAGTGAAGAGCAGGTTTGAGTAGCTCAGGCAGAATGCAGGAGGATGTGACTGTTGAGTTGCTTCAAACCTTACTCCTGTGCTCTGCACACAGAACATAAATTGAAGATGGAGTAATGAACTAAAGGGTCAATATGAAAAATATAATTAAACTAAGCTCACAAAACAGAAGGAAAGAAAAATGGTAGGGGTTTGTCTCATCTATGGTGTGACATGGTGATATATGAACTAGCTTTTGTCTTTGCAGCAGTCTAAACACCACAACAGAGGGCACAGCAGCAGCTAATTTACCCTGTTTTGTGACTGAGTATACACATCAAAATAATTTTTCCCTCTTTCCTTAGGATCTCAGGAAACATCCTCAAACAGGTATTGGGACTTTCAGATACTTTGTGTCTTTCTGCTATAGACTCTAGTACATTGAAGAGAACATGGAGGTGATCAAATAAAAATTTAGCTTAAGTACCTGGCAATTGCCTTCTTAAACAGAAACTATAAAAGAAGAAGAGTAGGCTATCTCTCTGTCTAAAGCTGGTGGACAAACCCCATTTCAAATGGGGACTTAATGTGTGCTACACAAATGATGGAATAAACCACATCAGAAATCAATTCCATGTACAGATGGAGTCAGACCAAGTGACTAACAAGGACTGTTCTATAACTCAGTAGAAAATGTTTTCTTGAAGAATATCACCAGGCACTTCTCACAAGCGTACAGGTGTTAACCTTGGTGCCCTGGCCATGTTCCAGTTCAGGTAATTACCTTTTTCACTTAAATTCTCCTTCCAGACTCTCCTGGCTGGTCTCCACTCCTCGGCCCTGATTTATATGCAATTAAACAGCAGCAGTGTTTCACTGTGTAAGTGGCTGCTTGTCAGTGCAGGGAGTGGTGAGAGGATCAGATGTGGAGTGAAATGGTCATTATATTGGCTTGCCCCATTATATAAGGGTCCTTGCAAATATACTATCGACTTGAAAGACAACCCTGTATACACCATCCTATGCCTCATCTGTGCTTATGAGGAGAACAGTTGATTTTTTTTTCTTCTATTTTTTTTCTTTTTTGAGGGTGAGAGGAGAACTGGTTCCCCTTTGTCACAGCAAGCTCAGCGGGAAGCTTCCTCTCCCTGATCACCATCCTGCAGCATTCCTGTCTCCACAGGAGAGTTGCTTCATTTCCCCCTCCCTCTCCTCCCGTGCAGCCCTTCAGCTCTGCAGGAGGCACCCAAGTCTCCTGAGGCTCCTTTCCTCCAATGCCACAGAACTTGCCATCTGCAAATTTTAGCTCATGAATGAAGGTAGATGAGCAGGGCTTTGAGAAATGCTTGGAAGCCTTTGTTTCACAATTCCCTGCCAACATAGTATCATTTCTCCAGGAGTTACTATCTATTTTTATCCAGGAAATTGTGCAGATGAGCTGCAGAACCTCAGTGTGAAAAGAGAAATACTAAAAATCCTTTAGCAGAAGGGATGCTGTCAGAGCAGCAGGTTCCACATGGCAGAAATCCTGCCCATGCACGAAAGCAACACATTGGCAGAATGAGATTGACTGAGAAGTAAGAACTAGGTACATATAAGGAGCACATGCAACCCAAGAGGACGCCCAACTCAGTCATTTTTAAAGGTACTTTCAGATGCATCACTTTTGGTGAGGCTGAATGTTGGACACAGAATACAAAACCTGTGTAATAAAGGAGAAAAGGCAGCTTCTTATATTTCAAAAGGAATGAAGAGTTACACTTTGTCCTCAAACTTTTTTTTGAATAGTGCAGTGGAGAAAAAAGACAACATATACATTCAAAATAATTTGTGAGAAACAAGCCATGAACCTAAGTGTAATTCTGTAATATGGAAATATAGTAAGAGATTTCCAGAAAAAAGCCAACTCTGGAAATGATTCTAGGCAAAGTTCAATGATAACAAATGTATTATTTGTTAAGGCAATTCTCATTATTTTAAAAATTCCTTTTTATGCCTGAAAATTTTGAACCTGCTTTTTCGTATTCTAAATCTTACACAATGATTAACTAATTTTTTTAAATTTTTTTTTTACATACACACCAGACTCTTCTCAGAGTTGCACAGCGATAGGATGAAAGAAAATGGACACAAACTGGAGTACAGGAAATTCTGATATAAGAAGCTTTTTCTTTTTGCTTTTGTTTTTTTTTCAGATAACATGAAGCTGATCAAATACTGGAACAGACACCCTGGGAGCTGGATTAAGTCTCCATCCTCAGAGATATTCATGATACATCTGCAGCCCTGAGCAACCTGACATGATCAAAACTGCTTTGAGCAGGGTGTTGGACTAGATGAGCTCTGGAGGTTATTTCCAGTGGGGGAGAGGAATTTTTAGAGAAGATTTTTTTTTAATATATGAATGTATATTGACAGACACACAAAAATTCTGCCACAGCTAAACACATTAATGCATCTGCATTTCATTCTGCACATGCATATGTGCTCTACTGAATGTGGACACACACTCACATATGACATGCTACACAGAGGAGGCATCTGAGTCTGAGAAGGAATATTAAAAAACATAAGCATGAATTCAAGTAAAGTAAGATCATTCCTGACACTGAATGCTATCTCAGTTTCACCTACTTTCCTGTTAAATTCTGACATGTTAAGCTGCAGCAATTTTAACTACATCAGAATATTGCAACTAATGAAAGCTAAACGAGGAACTTCTCAATTTTTACAAATACCTAAAGGGGACATGTCAAGAGGACGGGGCTAGACTATTTTTAGTGCTGCCTAGCGATAGGACAAGGGACAGTGGGCACAAACTGGAACACAGGAAGTTCTATATCAACAGAAGGAAAAACTTTATTGTGAGGGTGACAGAGCACTGGAACAGGCTGCCCAGAGAGATTGTGGAGTCTCCTTCTCTGGAGACTTTCAAAACCTGCCTGGACACCTTCCTGTGCAACCTGCTCTAGGTGACCCTGCTTTGGCATGGGGGTTGGACTAGATTATCTCCAGAGGTTCCTTCCAATCCCTACCATTCTATGATTCTGTAATGAAATGCAGCCTGTATGAACTGTTCAATGTAGCTTAAGAGGATAAACAGCAACTCAGCTCTCACCATCTAAGCAAGACATAGAGGACATTTTTAAAAATTCCAACCAGACTGGATTGAGGAAAATGGCTACAAATATGAAAAGAAAAAGATGGCTCTGCCCTAAATCACAGTGTGTGCACAAAATGCACGTCAGTTGTGTCCACTGAGTGTGACCTGCTTTTGATGAGTGAGAGATGAGGTAAGGAAAATTAAGATTGTGACTGTTCTCCAGCCACCCACAGAAAAAAATCTGGGTACAGTCCACAGCACTTGGACTACTTCAAGCTACTACATTCTGTCGATGTCAAGTAACCAACCATTGGATGTTTTAACATAGCACCTGAATGGAAAGTTTCCTGGATACTACTCATGCAGACCTTCCAAAAAGAAACAGGTTATGAATCTCAACTTAAAATAGCGACATAAATGCATTTTGGGACTAGAAATTACTGAAGTTTGAGAATGTAGACAAAACTTAGAAGAATAGCCCTACTAAAATGAAAGGGGCAATTTCTTATAATTATACACACTTTCACAAACTGCCTTTGCATAAAGTCCCATAATTGCTTTTCTTCACGATCCCTCAAAGATTTAGATAAAAACCCCATTACTTACAGCACTCTCTTAATGTCAGGTTAGTTTTAGACAAACTATAAAGGCCTAATTTAGTGATTGTGCCATCTCACTGACTGTACCAACTCTCTTAGTTTCTATCATTTATCTAATATTTTTGCCTCACTTGCCCTACATAAAACTATACATATCCTCAAATTTTAGTATGTCTATTTGAGAATTTATACTTATCAGATACAGAAACTGAGAAAAACATTAGTAAAAGCAAATGCATGGAAAACTGCTTCCACAGAAAAAAGAAGCCTCTGTCTTAAGTACAGTTTTAAAAAAAGTTGGATCAATTAGCAATCTGTGAATGTTAGAAATATCTTAACAATGTCTCAAAGATGAAAGCGCATATCACGGAATGAAGAAAGGGGGAAAAATTAAATTATGTCTGCAGTCATAACGAATCAAAGCCCAGAAGGTGGTCTCCGAATCAGCAGGTTTTGATGAAATATTAAGGAAAATGATTATTGATGAAAAATGAATAAGCTCTTTTTGATTTTAGCAACCTTTAAATCACACTTTGCTAATTAAAATAGCTTCAATGCATCCTTCCATTCCTTGATGGGCATTTAGCAATCTTTAGAAATTTGTAGATTAATTTGACAACATTTTAGCAAATATGCATAGAGTTTATCTTAGGCAAGCAGACACAGTACAGTTTAAGATGATGTACAAAATAATATATAGCTAAATCTTCTCTTTCTTTTTTCCATTTTCTCTCTTTTTTTTTTTTACACTTTATCTACTAACACAACTACAAAGTAATGACAGGCAGATTTTGCTCATTTCCTTTGCAGCACATCATATCCAGTAATATATACTACAGCTATCAATGAGCCATGAACTATGTCTTGGGAATTAAAGACCGATGCTATTATTTTCTGTCTTCTTTGTTTGCCAGTTCAGAGCACTTTTAGGACAATCACTCCTACTGCCTAGAAGGCCTGTTACTGCAGGTACTGTGGTCTTCTGCAAATAAATCTTCTTCCCAAAAGTAAGTGGAAATGAGAAGTATGGGGGACATTAGTTTTCATATCCCTTGAAGCCGTATGGATTCTAATAGCTTTTTAAAATGTTGGTAGTAGAAATTCTGCATTTTCTTTTCATTCCACTTTGTACTGTGTTTTCTTATAAGGGAAACCTATGAGTTAGAGAAAGCTATAATCAAAACTAAATTGCTACATGCAGAAGACATTTCGTTACAGAAATGATGTAACTCAGGTGTGTCTTGCATTATTGTTACAGAACTATACACAAAAATTAAAATGAAGCAAAATTTGCTCCTTCATTTTTTCTTTCACAAATTAGATCTTATCTGTTATATCACTATCTAAGCTCTGGGCAGATGAAATTACCTATCCATTACAAATACATGATCTATTTACTGTAATAATATTTCATATATCCATCATGTAAGAAAGACATCTATGAATGCATCACATTGAAAAGCTATTTAAATGTCACTAGTATTTTAAGGAATGAAAAAAAAAATCATTGCAAGTAAATAAGTCTGATGTTAGAACCACATTTTTCAGAAATACATAATCATATAAAATAGGTCACACAAGAATCCTTTTAATGTCACATCATAGTGTTTGAGCCTTAAGGAACAAGATTTCAAACACCTTATAAACCAATTCTTTAACAATATGCGACGAAGTATAAAGTTGCAGTAATATACACTGTTTTCTGAGTGACAAGTGGAAAAGCATTGGTTTTCAACTTTCCAACCAAGAACAAACTGAAATCCGATCTTTCAGCAATTTCTCAATTTCCAGGGTTGCCAATGTGGTACTTTTCATGAGCACTCATTCAATAAGTTTAAAAGACATTAAAAGGAATTAATCGTCATCCCCCAACATATATGTAGTGATGTTATCTTCCTTCCTGAAATTTACTGCAGAGGATTCCACCCCACAATTAGACTCCACTACTTCCACCAGTGACAAACTCCTTCAACCATAAGCAGGATGTTTTTTAAGTCACATAAACAAACAAGACTGGCCATAAGGATAAACAATGTAGTTAAATATAGTTTGTCTCATTTGTGAAGGAGACACAATTCATAAAAAAAGAACAGAACAAAACCTCCTCCAAAACCCTCCAACATTAGAAGAACATAAATAAATAAATAAATATTTTACTTTTTATCCGTTGACCTACATTAAAGATCTAACTTCAAATTTTATATTTAGTTTTGTCAAGTGGAGAGATAGGATAGCGCTCCCTCCAGCACCCCTCTCTTATATTCAGACAACTTCAAAAATGCAAAACCCCAGCTCTTTAAATGCTTGGAGAGGAGAAGGCTGAATCCTTCACCAAAGAGGAACAGATGGGTTGACTGGAGGGACATAAAAGATAGAAGAATCATAAATGTATTCTATTTAGAAAGGGCCACATTCAACAGCAACAACAAATTAAACTGATTAAATGATGGCATTCAAGTGCTGCGTAACATCAGTTTGCAATCCAAATTTTGGTTAGCAAGACTAGCAAAGAACAGATTTTTATAGTTTACACTGGTAGGATCAAAGCACTTCATTTAACGAATGGGAGAGCCTTTGCTTTTTCAGCTTTGTGTACTCAAGTATTTCCCCATAATTTTCTCAGGATGAAGAACTTCAAATTGTATTGATGGTATTAGCGGGAAATAAAGATGTGCATATTAGGCACAAAGCTGGCTTTTCAGACTGCAATCTCAAGCCATGCAATAACCATTCAATGCCTGACACATTGCCTTTTCTAATTTTTACATTGTGTTTTGTTTCATACGAGAATATAATTTTTTTCCTTTTTCGTTTTATTTTTAATTCCATGCTGCCTTCTACCATCTGAAAAAATGTAAAGGTTGTTCTCTTTTTTCCTCCAAGCAACAAAACTCCCAACTGATCTGTATCTGTGTGCAAGTTGCACTAATACACCCATGAAAAAGATTATAAATAATTCAGTTGCAGTGTGTTGAAAACCCTAATATACAATACACCTTAAAATATATGAAAAGGGACAGGTTTTGATCTACCCTTTATAAATATAGGCTCTCATTCTAAGCAGTAAGTGCACTTAAAGAATTGAAAATCATAAACTTAAACAGATACTCCTAATTTCCAGCAATGGGAGTCAGTAGCAGCTGCTCAGAGAAGGGGCTCTAAGGGCATGTTTGAGTGGGCCCCACTTCACCCCCTTGTTTTGTAACCCAGAGCGGGAAGTTCATCTCCCTCTTATCTTTCTGTGCATTTTCCCACTGCAACCATTTGTAGAGCTCCTAACACGGGCTGCTTTTGTAAAAACAAACAAATAGCTGTCACACTTCAGATTATATGGCAAGCTGGCTGGATGAGAGAGGAAGCAAAACCACTGGGGTTTAAGTGAGGCTGCGGCTGTGGTAAACAGAGAAAGACATGGTTCTCACAACAGTATCAGTGCTTGGTATCTATTCAGAAAGAAACCAGCACTTTGAAGTAATTAAAATGGGAGACCTGAATAGAGTTCACTGTAAGTCTGCCATTTATTCCACCGAAGTGGTAACCCAAACAGGGGAGTGCAATTGCATACTTTCACAATAGGGAGCCTACATAAATCCTCATGAATTTATATTAAAACTTGTCTTATATTCTATCAAGATGGAAGAACAAAAGAAAACAACGAACCTAAGATAATAAAATGCCAATGCTAATAGTGTCTATTGGGTTCTAAATATATGGGTCTATGAGGGACCAAGCTAATTTTTAGGCAGTCCTGGGGGCAAGGATTACTGGCTTATAGGATGAAGGGTAGAGGAACAAAAAGCCCCAATGCGTTAGTGCTAAAGTGAAATTAAACCCCATGAAGAGTCTCACAGAGACTCTAACTAATCCTTCTCTGGGTTATCACAGACAGAGAAAGAAAAATACCACAATGTATTATTTCAGTTTTACACATTAGAGAACTGCAAATAGTTCATTAACCCTTAGTGCTCCAGCTAGTTGCCTTGGAAAGTCTATTTATTACCACATAATGGCATATGTACCATTTTCTAGGCCAGGAAAGTGTGACAGTCACTGGAAGATAAGAATTTAAAAGCCATTACTATTAATTTCTGAAACATTACTGATTGTTTAGGGAGCAAGTCCCTGCTCTGAAATGCTTGCAACCTAATTGAATATTTACAGCACATTTACCCATGTGAGTGGTACCTTCCCGTGGTAGCACGTCATCTGTAGGGCTCTGTTGGCAGAGGGTGATAAACAATGAAGAACAAGGGATCCAGGCACAGGAAAACACCTCCACATCAGTCAAGATAAGTAAACAGAGGTATGAGGGAAGAGCTTACTCATAATCTTACTCAATCTAGGTTGTCAGCCTTCTGCACAGCTCTGCAGGTTTTAAATGTCATTGATTACATGGTTTACAATGTTGTGGCCTTTCCCTTCATGAAAGTGCTCTTCAAGTCAACTTCCAGAACCATCTAAAAATATTTTCATTTAAGAAACAAGAAGTATCCTAGCATCACCCTGAGTAATAAGTCCTATCTCCATCTCTGGTGCACCTGGCAGTAAGCACAGATTCCTATGCATAAACAATCCCACAGACTTAAGAACACTCCTGTGACTGACACTACTAATAAAGAAGTTTAATATAGCCGCACAAGTGCCTTGTTTTTTTAACAAATATTTATCCAGGCATGGCAATACAGTATTTCATACCTTTCATGACCCATTCTGCTATTGCTAAGAGTTATTTTACACACACTAGGAAGACAGGGTCCGCTTATTTCACTTTTTACATTTTCTTGTACTATATTAGAATGTTTCTTTCCAGTTTCCAGGATTCATCACTCTCATGACAATTTAAGCACAAAGATACTACTGAAAGAATACAAGTTAACATCTTAATAAAATGTTCTCCCTTTCTTTCTGGAAAAGCAGCAAGCAAAGTATGTGGCCTGACCTTAAAAATAGCACCTTGCCTCTTTACACTGAACAGATGACAGTTCAAGTAAGTGGGGTTATTTTCAGTTCCCAAATATTCCTTTGACATAACTTGATTCCACTTCGGATAGAAAAGAAACCAGTTCATAAAGGTCTCCCTTCTAAAATGAACATTTTTTCTTTTTAATGGCAAAATGCATGCAAAAAGCATATGATTATGGTATTTATGTTTCCATTAAAATGTCCTCAGCAAGCTGGAGAAGTCTAGTCTACTATTTTCAAGCTATTTAGATTTACAGGAGCACAGTGCCTATTTTATTGCAATTATATTCCAGGACAATGCACTCTTGGAGGAAAATGATTACAGAGTGACAGCCAGTAAATGTCCATTAGGAGTTGTCTTTCTACATACTGCTCAGCTATGGATGTCAGGTGATCACTATAAAACCCCATTGTATAGCATCATTGTCATCTACATGAAAAACACTATTGATGAATCATGCAGCTTCTCTTCTGTATGCAAAACATACCAGAGACATTTTTCAACTAAGTTAAAAGCTTTATCCACAAGAACACTGTTCTTGAGACACTTCTTTCCTGAACTGTAAAATAAACATAGATTATACATTCCACCTCAATTTCGCTGCCTTAATGCCTAACATAAGAAGTGAAAAACTTCTTAGCAGCTTGTTTCTGTAAGCTAGCAATACATAGGATGGAGCTAATGTCACAAGGGCAGCTGATGTATATGCAGCTATACTGATCACTAATCACTCCCAACATATTTTATTTATTTTTGGTTTTGCTCTGTTAAGAAAGAGTATCTGCTTTAATTCTCTAGGACCAAAACAGAAAACAATTTTTTTTTAGTGCTACTGGAGAGACATGCTATGACTAGTGTAACTGGAACTTAAAAGTGTTTCAAGATTCACAGGAGCTACTCATATGAATGGGATCATACCCATTGGGAAGAAGCCCAAAATGAAGAACCTCCCATAATTCAACTACATATTTAACAGATAATAACAATCACTGAAAAAACAAACCACAGCAACCAACATCCCCTCCTCTCCAAACCCTACCAATATACATCAAGGATTTAACTCTGACACAACATAAATCTACATTAAAGGAATTCCAAAACAGCATCAAATCCTGTAAGGATATTTTTGAGTAAAATTTACTACTTTTAGAGGGGTTTTTTAACAGACATTGTTGGTAAGATGGGTAAAGCAATGTCACTTACACACCTTATAATTTAGAGAAATTGACAAACATACTATTTAAGGAATACCACATTCTTCTTACTTTTTCATACTATCTGTCTACAATTGCAGTGCTTGGGATACATGCAAATATAAAATACATTCATGAAGGAGAATGAAGAAACAGGCCTGTTTTTAAGATTGATTTCAAGTTAAGCTATAAAATAACTTGAGGGGACCTCTGCTTGACAACTTGACAGTATTATCAGTTGTTGAAGCACTCTAATGGTTGTCCTCATAATATCTTTAAACTTGCAAAAAATAAAAGAAAATAGTCCATTATTCTGATGAGCAGTTTACATACTTGTTCTCCACTTTATCATTCATATACCATGACACAGTGAAACTCAAATCAGTTGGTGGCATGTGCTGATAAAATAAAGAAGTTGAAGAAATATTAAAGAAAAACAAACCCTGACAAGGCCTNTATTTCTCCTCAAATTTCCTATAGTGTTATTGGGATACATCAGACTGCAGAGAAGATTGTTTCCTGAAGAAGAATCCCAAGAAGAGGCACTTGGATGCTTGGTATGGAAAAGGGCATCATAGGACATGCCAAGAAACAAGTTGCAATGTGCATGGCATGAGGAGCCAGGTATCCTACAGACAGGAAGACAACACAGCTAACAAGCACTTAAGGCCCATATGGCCACAACTATTTCTTAAAATGATGCTCAGATGATGTTTTCTTAATACATCTAAGATAAAGCCTGTAAAAAACAGAGCAGCCTTGGGAAGATGGCTCAGCCACAATCCAGGCTCTCCTGATGAACATTGCACAGGGTCAAGTTCCCAGATATTCTTCACACACCTTGAGNATATGCGTCACACACCCTGAGGAACACTGAAAGCTGATGCCTCAGATCTGTTACATCTCCTCTATGCTCAAAGCAGGAAACATGCTGTCTCAGAGGGGGCCCAAGGTATGGACCCAATTTCTGGGAGAGTTAAATTTGTGCCTGAGATTGCACAAGTCGCTGCAACATTTCCCCAAAGTTTTCCCAGAGGCAGGTGGGATTCACTAGCTCTGTAGTTTGTCACTAAAAGTGCGAGGAAAGAAAAACCCATACACTAGGCACCTTCATGTTTCAGATCTCTGAACTGGTACTTCAGAGCACATTTATAGCAAACAATAATCTTTTTCCACCTGAATTGCCTATTTCTTTCCAGGTGTTTCTTGCCAAATGTGTTCCCCCTTTATCATGGGACTGGGGGTGATTTTTCTTGCCTCAGTTCTAGTCCCTGACTTGTGTTTTCTCCCTCTATTCAAGCCCATTGTGTGCACCGGGTCTTTCCTTTTGTCACAGCGTGATCTAGCTAGGAGAGACAGGGCCCTCTGTGTTGCAGAAGCTGCCTGTATGCACAGAACTACCACACTGCTCTTCA
>VYZX01011617.1:53725-85226 GCA_013401335.1 Brachypteracias leptosomus
TGAGAGTTATTTCCCTTCCCATCCACAAAGGCGGGAAGTGACTGTTTCTATTTATGTAACCTCTGAAACATCCAGAGGAAAGGAAAGGATGGCAGGGCAAAGGGGTAAAACACTGAAAACAGCACTCACCGCAGGTGAATGCTACTGTGAACAATACCTTGAGGGTGTAGAACTGCAACCAACTATTTCTCCTCAAATTTCCTATAGTGTTATTGGGATACATCAGACTGCAGAGANTAAAAAACAGAGCAGCCTTGGGAAGATGGCTCAGCCACAATCCAGGCTCTCCTGATGAACATTGCACAGGGTCAAGTTCCCAGATATTCTTCACACACCTTGAGGAAGACTGAAAGCTGATGCCTCAGAGCTGTTACATCTCCTCTATGCTCAAAGCAGGAAACATGCTGTCTCAGAGGGGGCCCAAGGTATGGACCCAATTTCTGGGAGAGTTAAATTTGGGCCTGAGATTGCACAAGTCGCTGCAACATTTCCCCAAAGTTTTCCCAGAGGCAGGTGGGATTCACTAGCTCTGTAGTTTGTCACTAAAAGTGCGAGGAAAGAAAAACCCATACACTAGGCACCTTCATGTTTCAGATCTCTGAACTGGTACTTCAGAGCACATTTATAGCAAACAATAATCTTTTTCCACCTGAATTGCCTATTTCTTTCCAGGTGTTTCTTGCCAAATGTGTTCCCCCTTTATCATGGGACTGGGGGTGATTTTTCTTGCCTCAGTTCTAGTCCCTGACTTGTGTTTTCTCCCTCTATTCAAGCCCATTGTGTGCACCGGGTCTTTCCTTTTGTCACAGCGTGATCTAGCTAGGAGAGACAGGGCCCTCTGTGTTGCAGAAGCTGCCTGTATGCACAGAACTACCACACTGCTCTTCAGTCCTACCCATACGATTAACATCAGATTCCCTTGGTACTCCCTTATCTTCAGTTTTACTCACTCTCTCCCAGCTCTTTTATCAGCAATCACACAGTCAGCTGGGTCATGCAGGTCTTATATTTCACTGTGCCAGGACTGCATCAAAGAACACTTTTTTTGTTGATGTGACATTGATGCCATTCAGCTTCGGCATGAAACACTGCCTTTGGTCTAACAAAAACAGCTGTGAGAGTCACCACTTGGCAGCCATATCCGACCAAGCTATCTTGATTTCCAAAGACACAGAAGTGCTGAAATGTCAGGCACCTGGGCATGCCAGTGCCAGCCAATACAAGGCTAAGGAATATAAAATTTCAAGGGCACAGATGAAGCTGTTATATTTTAAAATTACTTTGCTTCCTTCACTGAAATAATATCCACAATATATAAATTATATTTATTTAATATGAAAACTAGATCTTTTACATAGTGCAATACAAGAGAACAGTGTGCTTGAGAAAATAAAAAGGCAGTTGCACTACTGAATTTTAGTAAAAATGTATACACTCAACAATGCATTTGAGATTTTCTGATTTGTCATGTTAAAGGATATATTTTTACCAATATTATGTAAAGGAACTTTTCAAAATAGATCTAGTGGAGAGTTAAATACACCCATCTCAGTCCTCAATTAGAGAGTTTAAGACAATTAGCTGAACTCTCCACTTTCCTTAAGACCAAATACAAATTACTGTTATCGCCTAGAACAGAATATGCAAGATGACCACCAGTCCTCATGTAGAGTTATACAGATCTCAAACTCTGCAACCAAAGTCACTGCTTTGCTGATTTACCTGGAGGAACAGTATTTTTGTTCTGGAAAGAATGGGGTAGAAAGCAAAACAATGAGAGGTTTCACTACGAGCTAAACTAGCAACCTCTGAACGGAGTTAACAATACTTCCTGCACTAGGATTTCAGTGTTAGTTTTGTAAAGCTGAGAAAATGCAGAACTACAAGATCATAGACGTAAGCCAAGAAAGCAGATGTATTTTCATTGTTAAAGTACAAAAAAGCTGTGAATTTTGCCTTTGGTTATTTCTACTGTTAGTTTATATGCCTGTTTTAGCTTCAGGTTTTCAAATTAACTCAAAACTCCATCAACAGAAACCAGAATTTTGCCCAATTTCAGCATAAACCCAAGCATGACACAGTTCAGACAACAAGAAGAATATAAATCATAAACTACAGCCCAAGAAGAGAAAGCAACTCATGAGTCAAGTTTGGAGTTTACTCACTCAGTCTATACATCATAAAAAAGTTCAATCTATTATCCAGATAAGCTTTAACTCACTTTTGTTTTAACAAGAACTTCTCAGAAATTTTGTAACTGCTGTAAATAGGTTGCAAATGTTGTGTTCCACAACCATATCGGTTAGAGCTCTGATAAATAAACCAGATGATGGTACAAGTTTGAATTTAATTTGAATTATACAGAACAGTGACTCCAAAATACCAAGCCATCTGAAGAATAAGAAGAAAAGCAGTCACTCTGCAGAAAATAACTTTCACATCCCACTCTGTTAGTTTGATTTGTGTGAGCTCAATACTTCTCTACATAAAGGCTTTTAAAAAGTTATTAATAAAAATGCAGTTCTGACTTTCCAATTGATATTCAGTCATCTCCCAGGACAAAAGCATTACAAGGATAGATTCTGAAAAAGTGTGATTGATGTCTGGTGCCTACCTGTCTACAGGTGAAGACTTTGAATTCCGTGGTTTCTTCACTTGGGCGTACAAGGCTTCCACTGTCTGCCCTTCTCTCGGGCTCTGTGGTCGGGTGTTCAGCATTATCGTCCCGCTATTTGAAGAAGAGTCATAGGAAGCAATCCCAGCATACATTGGGTCTCCATCACAGCCAAACGTCCGGTTAAAATCCTGTATCTCTGCATAGTCACGTTCACGAGCTTGCCTTTCTCGAAATTCTCGAGTTTTTGCTTGAATTCTGAAAAATTAAAAGAAGGCTGAAGCCAATTTTTTCTCCCCCAATCATTTGAAAGCAGCAGTTAGTAGTCACTTTAGGTAGTTCATCCTAATAAAAACCACTGAAGTGTTTCCAGTTTCAGTTTGTCATCGAGTCTTAGGATTACGTTGGGTATTGAAGCCTAAAACGAAGCAATGCCACAATCAACGTTGGACTTTAGGGAAGAAGTCTGATTATCCACTGTCTTTTGTTTCATTATTAAGCTAAATAATGACTAGCCACAGCTGTTGATAAACAAAGAGTTCACCTGTTATTTCATGCATCTTAGGATGTCCGTGCTAGTACCTGACCTGTCTGAGAATGGCCTGACACCATTCATATTGTATTGTTCTCCAACAAAACCTAATAGATTTAATGGTTCTAATGCCTGTATTTAGAGAGGAATTTTAATGTACTTTCTTCATCCAATACTACAAAAAACATACTTCTTTCAGAATTTAAAAACTTCATAAGGATAGGATACACATACATATTTATGTATGCACGCATATAGTAAACAGCAGAAATGGATTCTTGTATGAATTGTTTAAAACGTGCATGCTTTGTTTAAAATGTAAATAAACAGAATCTGGCATCTCTCAAAAGTAGGCAGTTTCTTCTCAGAAAATCACAACATGCCCCTTATGTTAGATTTACAAGTGAAAGGTGATGCTGTACTGGGGTTTTGTATCTAGGTGCACATGTTCAGCTGTGCAACAGATAAAGTAACAGATAAAACCAGATGACGGTTAGGAATCTGACAAACAAATTGAGCACAGGTCATATTTTCTAAAGCACACAAAGCTATTACTAAAATTTGATCTGGGCTTCAAAGTTTCTTTGGCATTTTAGAAAATGTGATGTATCACACACACATGCACAGCAAACTGACCCCCCTCCCAACATTGTCTCCCCAGACCAATTTAATGCTCTGTCATCATTGCAAAATGAAGCATTCAGCTGTCTCCTCCCTTCCATTAGCAAAATGTTCTCCTTTTTCATCTAACATAGCCATGGCTACACAGTGTGACAGTAGCCATCCATTCAGACTACAGCTCTGTGCATCTCTGTTCTGTGCCATTTCCAAAGACAGCTTGTTCACCAACTTCAACAAGAGTGGTCTACTCAAAGCCTCTGTCTCTTTTGAAAATAAACTTTGTCTCTTTTGAAAACAGAAAAGCCTTCAAGTTAGGTAACTTTGACATTTTCGGAAATTTTAAACTTAGCCCCATTCAATATTAGTCTTTGCAAAAAGAAAAGGGGATACACAAAGGGTGGAATTCAGGCTGCAGGTAAAGACATCAGAATTTAGGTACTTCCAGTAGATGAGGTCATGTCAGATATGTGTGAGGGCTCCCTTTACAGTCCATGGAGCTGTAAGTAGCAGACTCCAGAGTTACGCAGCTGCCATGCTAGATGGTATGTACCAGCATGAAAGGAAATGCCCTACAGACACTTTTGATGCTGCTGTTTAGGTCCTTCTTGGGAGCCTGGATGCACAGCCTTGATTCAGTTGCTCAAACATAAGCAGCTAAGGCCACCTGACATGCCTAGGTAATCCTGCTGGACCTCCAGCTGCTGGGCAAGGATGACTCCTGTAGGTCCCTGTCACACCAGCCAGCCCCGTGCTGACATCTGTGTTAAAGCATATGAATCCAGCCCTGAGCTCGTACATGAACATCTAAACATAAGTGTCTTCATCAGATTGAGTCCCAAGGAAATGCTAAAATAGGTTACCATAAAAAAAGAAGGGGATAGGAGGATGGCATGGATAGGCAGACCTATTTTTTCACATGCCCTAAGTTGTGTCTCAGCATAATTCCTCTTTTTATGTCTACTATCACTGACTTGTGTCCCGCAACTCTCACTCATATTCAGTCGCAGTGTAAAAAAAAATGATTTTGCAAATACAAAATTACTTACTTTACTGATTGCTTTTTATTTTAAAAGGGAAAGATGGAAATAAAAATTGTAATACTATTCAACTGACAGTATGTTCCTCTACTATTTCAGCAACATTACACTAGAATTGTTTTTGTTTAATTTACAATAAAGGAGGACTCAGGTTTAAATCCAAAACCAAATTCAAATTTAAACTGTGTTTCTGTATGCCTATTTTTTAAATAAAAAATTATGTTTTACATTGTCCTATACTCCAAAGCTGTAATTCAGAAATGTTATAACCTTAATCAACTGGAAGGTATCTATGCAGAAGGAAAAATAGGCCTGAAAATGACCTGTGGTTGTTGATTCCTCATTCTACAGCTTTCACTTCCCATTAGTAGTCCTGTATCAATTACCCTGTGGAGGAATTCATTTGTCTATTGGTATTTATTCTCTGAATGGGAGAAGCAAGGGAAATCAGAAATTTCCTAGACATTGGTAGATTTAACTTGAGTTTCAATCACTAGTAGTTTTCAATCAATAGTATCATCACATATTGGAACACTGGCTGACATCAATCAGAGCAAAACAAATCCATGTGTTTCAGATAACCAAAATTTCAGTGTACGAAATCTGACAGTATAGCAATAATGTGGCATAGAATAATTCAGTGAGAAGAAAACATTGTTATCCAAAGTGCTTATAAAACAGAATTACCTGGTCATAACTGGGGATATTTGCCTCAGTGTTACACAGATTGTTATGAGAGATACCGCTTATCTAACTTTTGACCATGAATATCACATCACTCTCCACAGGTGCAGACATGAGTGTCCCCTGTTTCATGTTAACCAAGTTTTCTCAGGTATCTGCTTATTGGCTATTTAATATGTTTGGATATAGCAGCAAGAACATTAAGATTTTCCCATGCAAGGTTCAATGAGGAATATTTATTCTTGTTCAAGTGGAACAGAACTGATTGTTGAGTGTTATGCAAGTAACTATGTTCATATCCACCAGGAAAATTTTAGAATATTTTCCACCATTGTCAATACAATGTGTTAACACACACATATGTAATATTAAAAATCTACAGTCTAAACACATCATAAATCTTCCTCTTATTTATAACCAATGTACCCAGTAACGATTTGCAGTAAGCAACATTTAACAAAGGATAACCCTAAAGTGAAACTTAGAAGATGTTCAACTATACTGACAGCCAAAATGTTCTAATTTTTTTCTCTTAATTAATTTTCTGTGCTTTAAGTTTAAACCACTGTGCAAGTCCTACCACTTTCACATGACAGAACTATAGGTTTTCTGATTACTTAACATATTCTTGAATATTGTTTAAAAAAAAAAGGCTTCGGTTTTGCCTTCTCAAGGACATAGTGTATTTAAGCATTATGTCTCCAAACTTAAAGGAACCAAGTGACCAGGAAAAAATACATATACATAGTCTTGAAAAGAATAACAGTGATCAGCTGAATATTGCACTATTCCTTTTCCAATTACAATCAATTTTAACTCTGAATATATAAGAACCTGAGCTTAATGTGACATCATTTTTTACGTTTACTTTGACTCCTTGTGCGTGTGTGTATATGCATGATATGGCCTAAATAATTTGTTAGCATACAGCATTAAGTATATATACAGGAAATGTTAGTGCAGACTATTGTGGGAAAGATGAAAATGATTATGTAAGCACACTGTGTAGCTCAGCCGAAAACCTGGAGTCTGCTCTCTACTTCAGCCCTAACCAGCAATCCTCTCACTATTGAAACCCAGTATCTGGGGAAGAGTTTGACCGCAGTGCTTTGCTTTCGCAGTCTGGATATATGTGTTAAGCTGTCTTCACTGAATTATATTCCTTCATGACATGGCACAATAAAAATGCATATGCCTGAAATTTCAGATCAGCTAATTTTGAGGATTTATGGCCTTCCTACGGATTTTGTGTGGGTTTAACAATAATAATAATGCTTAGCATTCACATAACTCTTTTCATCTTCAAAGAATTTTGCAAAATCTGCTCATCAACTTTGCAGTGTTCAAATTAAACTGAACTTTTAAAAATACAAAATCTATCCCAAGAAGTTTCTAAACCCTTCATGCTGAAGTGTTAATACTGAAAACATCAACAATGTATTGTTGTGCTTTTGAGACTGAAATTACAATGTTCAGTAAAGTATAAACTATCTTCATGCATTTGTGTGCCACTCAATTCAAAAGCTAATGATAACTGCTTCAAATGACAATATTGTTAGCTGTGGAACTTCCTATAATTGTTAGAAGAGCTTTTCATTGCGAGCTAATCTAGTAATGATAGACATGGTGGGCAGAAAAGGGAAAAGCTTATGCACTGCTATCCCCAGCAAACAGCAGCCACCTCATTCCCTTCTTCAAAACTCTGTGGGTGAGATTCAGCTTTCAGATGAAGGCAGTTACTGTTTTAGACACCTAAATTTAAGTGTCGACATATGTTTTGGACTCCCAGAAGAGCTGGTCAAGGTTCAGTCACAGCAGGCGGCTGCCCGCGGGGTCTAGAGAGCAATTCAGTTGAACATCTGTAATACAGCCATTTTAAAGTGAAGCCAAACCCTTCTCCAAGCTCTACCAACTGTGTCGAGTACCCCTCGCTTGACCACAAAGGGCATTTAGCCATTTAGTTCATATGTGGATACTAAATAATCATATTAGTCCAAGAGGCTAATCCCACCCTGAGCCAAATGTTTACAGCAGTTCTGTCTGAACTAAACCTTTTCCAGCAACAGAACACTCAAATCAAATCTATGGCACTGGCAGAGCTGTTGTGAGTAAAAGTGAATAAGCAAAGCTGATAAAAGAAGAGAAATCAACCTTAATTTCATGTAATGTTGGGAGCAAAATCATAAATATATTCCCAATCCCTTGGGAACTTCAGTATCCTTTGTGGGATTTTTTCATATTAGTGATTTAGATCCTTGCAAAAAATCAGATACTTATCTTAATTGATGAACACAGCATGGGAAGGATATTCATGGCTAGTACATTACATTTGCCATTGCAATGGCAGCAGTGTCCTCCCCTAAGAGCAGAAACAAAATTGGCTGCTCCTTCTGGTGTGCAATTGCTTGGTCAATTCAATTAATCCTCCTGCTGCTGCCAGGATTCAGCTATTGCCCAAGTGATAATCCACAACCTCATCTTTTCCACTGAGGCTCTCTCATTTACAAAATCAGTATTGAAAGCTTACAGTTCCACATATGTGAGATGGCTGACAATGTTTATTAAGGATAGAAACAGCATTGCGTAAGGACAGAAGCTAAATGACAAGCCATTCACCACTGCCAGTTCTCAGGTCTTCTGCCATCAGACTGGCAAGCATTGGGATGATGGATGGAAAACAGAGAAAAACGACGACACATTTATAAAGTCAGTCTGCTTAAGTTAGTGAGACAGGATCAACACATTCAGTCCAATATTTACCAGATATAATTCCTAATAAAGAGGTCAGGAGGTGCACTGGACAGTAGCCAAATATTGTCAAATTTGTCCACTCCTTTGCTAGTGAAAAATACCTTTTGGGCACAGCACACCAGCAACTAAGCCAGGTCTTGCTGTTCCTCCTCCCCCTCTCTTCAAGTGCCTTCAGGGCTTTAATGGCCCTTTTTCTAATTTTTGGCAATCAAGTCAATGGGATTTCGTCTTCTCCTGCATTTGTCTTTGACCTTTGTCTGGATCCAAGCAGAATTTTTCTGACAATTACTCTTCTAATGAGGGTACCTTGATTATAGACATTATTGTGATTTCTCTGAACTGGCATATGACACTTAGCTTTTCTTATCATGATTAGAGCTAGACAGTTATCACAGTTATAACCACCTCCCAGCAAAAACATCTGCTTTCCTGGAAAAATCATTCTAAGGGATCACTGTGGACAGCGGATAATCATGGGCACCACCAGCAGTAACTTTTAAACAAGGAAGACATCTTCTCTTCCTCATTCCCCCCCATTTAATGCAAAACTTTAGTATATAATAAAAAAAAGTCAGAAAATACTGCTACATAAATACAATTTTTAAATTGAAAGGCTGGAGATCAACCTTTTTGAAGTCATTAACAGAAAAATATTAACATTTCTGCCTTATCTTCTATGTAAATATATGTGTGGCCAGCTGGCTGAAATATGACTACCCTCTGATCTTAAGACACATGAAGAAACATACAAAATGTGTTCAGTTTGCTATGGATAAGCATAAGCATACAGGAACAAAATCAGAAAGGCCAAGGAACAATGTGTAATAGAAGTAGCAGGGAGCTTTAAAGACAACAATAAATCATTGTGTAATTGCTCTGGCAGTAAAAGGAAGAGCAAAGAAAATGCTGCTCTCCTGCTCAGTAGTGAGGGAACAATATTGACAGATGATGCTGAGGAGACCTAAGGCTTAATGTTTTTTTTCTTTGCATCTGCCTTCACTGAAATGGTTGATTGCAAGCAGGTGGCCAGCACAATTGATACTGCCACCAATAACAAAAAGATCTCCACTCTAAGAGCAAAAGAAGTACCTAGAAACTGGTTAAGCTGGTTGAACTTTATCCAACACACACAACTGTCTGAGGCAGTCTCAGACCTTTTTCAGCATTGAAAAACCAAACATCCCTCAGAGGAGAATTACAGAGTCATTAATTTAACTTCAATCCCCTTTGAAACAAATTGTTGGTAAGCACAGAGAAGATAATGGGATGATCAGTAGCCACCATACATTTATGAAGAACAGATGTTGTTGATTCAGTCAGATTTCCTTTTACGATGCAGTAAACAGCCTTGTGAACAGAGCAGAAACAGTATATCCCAGGCTAAGAAAAACAGGTACAGGATGGACACAATAGGTTGAACCTGTCAATTCCTACAGAGTATCTAAAGAGCAGCTCTCGGCAATTCAGTCATGCTAGACAGATGGATCGAGACATCTTCTACATGGATCTCCCTCTGAATTTACTCAAGTTTTCATTATTAAGGGAGGGAGGAGAGATAAAGGTAATAAGGTGATTACTGTAAGTGCCCTAATACATTAAGAAGAGAACAACATGCTGATTTTTATAAGGAGCTATAGGAAAGGAGGCTATTAAAGAAGGCAGCAAAATACAAATTAAGACCTAAAGAAATGAAAAAATGCAGAAGAGAAAGTAAATATTATGCATATATGCAGGTGAAATGCAAACCAATTTGAAACCAAGTGACATTGATGAAACTAAAGGAGACAACAGAATAATTTCCTCTAACCTAGTGGAATCTCTCATGTATTTCACCCTTACTTCTTCTTATCCCCTGACTTTCTTGATTCATCCTTTGTTGTTCCAAACTGAAGATACACCCCTCTTCCCCACCCCCCCAGCAGAGGATCTCTAACATGCTTTCTTGGATCTTGGAGTAAACAAGTGAAAATCCTTGCCTATTTTGATTTTTAAAATGTGCAAATTAACACCTTACTTACATTTCAATAGAGCTTTCAAGCTACATAATTTTTAAGCTTTCAGTTAACAGTCTCCAGCATTCAGGGTGGAGCGTCTGCCTGCTGTGGATTTTTATAGGATATGTTTCAATCAAAGGCAAATATATCAGGTACACAGGCAGTATAGGTCCTTCTGTCTCCAAAACAAACACTACCATGACTGAAATTTTCTTTCCTTATTTTCATGTCTGATCCAAGGGTCAGTGACCCCAGCAGTGGAAGATCACCCAGATGGGCAATGGGGATACTTATCCTGCTGAGAACCATGTTGCATCAAAGAACATCATTGCTGTTTGTAAGCAAAATGGAATTTAGTTTTTCTTTTACAAAACTGGCTAGAAGAGCTGATATTTATACCTAAGACAAAAGATCCCATATCATTAGGTTAACTTAGCTCTAATCACCTATTTAGCTCTTTTGCTGGACTGAAGCAGAAAGAAAGAAAGATCATGAGATTCAGCTGTTGCTAAAACACAACTTGGGAGAGCTTCTGCTTCATCCCTCCTCACTTTAAGAGCACTGGTTTCCTCTCTCATGCAGGCTTTCTTGGACCATTTCTTCCCTTGATTTTTTTTTTTTTCCCCAACTGGAGAACAGTGCCAGAAAGCAGCACTGGTGGGTAACACCTGAATTCTGCAGTTAGATGTATAAGGAGCAGCTGTTCCTGTATGTGCAAGAAACAAATGACACAGGCATACCACATATCAAATGGTACCATATATCAAATCAGTCATTCCCAGATGCTGCAGGCAGTAACTGGAGGTCCAGTTACAGTACTGTCATCAGTTGGTTGAGCTAAGCCTATCCAGCATCTATGCTCCTCTAGCTGAAGTCTAGTAACAAAAGTGGGTATACAATTCTGCTGCTAGCTCTATTTCAAGTCCATTATTCTGTGTTTCTAGACTGCTATGTATAAAGTAGCCTAATCCTGAAGTTGGAAAATGAAACAGTCAGAAGTGATAAAAAAAATACAATGAAAAGCCTCACAACAAAGCAAGGGATTATGTGAATCTCATACACTGAACTTGAAAGAAAAGGAAAATAAAAAAAACCAAACCCACCAATAAAGAATATAGCTTATAAGTCAATATCTTTGTTCATGACTCACAAATTAGAACCCACAACACCTCTCAGGATTCAATTCTATAACCTTGCTGGGTCACAATACTGAGACATTAAATCTACAGTATGGCCAGAAACAGAGCCAGGTTTCTTATAACTCATAAAAAGGTTTGTTCTAGTAACTGGTTACAACATAAAAGTTCCAGTTGTGGTGTGGACAGGGAACCTATCTGCCTGTCGTAACTGTATCCTTAGGTGTCTTTCTGGTTAGTCAAATAATTGCTGCTGTGTCTAAGGATTAGAAAAAAAGAGTCATCTTAGTGCTTTTTCTTACTCTTAGACTCCTGTAGTGCAGTCTGGAAAATCTGATGGGTTTTCAGTTCTGTTCAACTCAGCAACAGTAAGTTCAATGAGTTAGTAATTATGGTACAGCTTTTTAAATTATCAAATAAGCATTTGCTACAGCAACTCTACCACTCAGAGCAGAATTTATGGGACATCAGAGGACCTACTGCTGCCTGATCCTAAAGTACCTGGCATTCTGAAGTGAATACAACATATTAGTGCATTTACTTGGAAACGAAATTGCTAAGAGAGCACTGAACTCATAGGATCTGCAAGAAAACATCATAACCAAATTTGTACCTCAGAGTATTATAAAGATCATGTAAATTATATTTTTTAATGTATTGCTCAGTACAATGTCTTGAATCACTGTAGAGAAATAATAGAGAAACTATACTTTTAGCATGATGTCATAAAATCTCTATCCTGAGAATATGTGACTAGAGAAAGTGTTTAAAAAACGTCTTCAGCAACTATTATTCCACAAAACCTTCAACTTGCATTATCTCCCAAAGTCAGTACTTTCATGAAGTGGAACTGACCTAAATGTTTTTCCAAAGCTCAGTATTCTCATGCTTCATTTCTGTGTTCTCTACCATTGTTTTCACATCTCATCCATTATGTAAAAAACACTGCCAAAAACAATGCTACAAATCTAAGTGAAACTGGAATATCCCATCTCAAAATAAGTGAGAATGAGAAACACATTGTCCTGATTCTCTCATTCACAGGGGAATTTTTTCTCCCCTCGGTCATGCCCTGGGAAAGGGCTGAAAGTTTTATCAGAAAAGATTTTACACACCACTTTAGAAAATACTTAAATTCTGCATGTTTGCAGTAATAATAGATCTAAAGGCAATAGTTCTCATGAAAGCTGCTAAATGGCTTCAAAATACAGCAGCAGAAAAACTAAAGCTGAAGCTTCGCATGATTTTATAGACACTGATAACAGTCAATCTATGTAATAAGCAAAAATCCTCTCCTTATCACAGTGTGTAGCCTTCTTTTCCTAAAAGTAAGAGGAAACTGCTTGATGAAAATATTTTGCTTAAGGGGAAAAAAGTTGGGGTTTTCCAATAAAAATATTATGGTCTCTCTGGGAAATCTGGACAGACACCAAGAGTGTCCTGCTGTTCAGCCCCCTACTCCATCTGATACTTTAACAGTTCCAGATGGCCTTTACTACAGGTCGACCTCTCCTCTATTCTTTTATTATGACCTTTGGGTCACAAATTATCGATAGGATGCTGCTGTCATTCTGTAAGACAGTGTTGTACTCTTTCATCTAAAGAATAAAGATGCTTAACATTAAAACTCATCTTTGTTAGGCTGACCTTCCAATGATGATCAAAACCGACAGTTATTCTAATCAATGTCATTGCTGAAGAAAATAGATTTCATTTTTTGCAACACTGACATTAAGAAACTAAGGCATGGTTTTACATCAGATCACTTTTGCAATTCTACTTGGCTAGAGAGCATAGCATGTTACAATAATTTAAAATATCAAAAATATTTCTATAACAGTTTTGAAGAGTTACATTGATTGGAAAGACATGGTGAGTCTGTTTTTCGCAAGTTATTGATGTGGTTTTCATATAAACCTCATTGATAGGTGGTAATAAAATTTTATTTAGGTTTTATTAATTATTTGCCTTTCTCTATCATCCTAAATGGAACACACTGAACTTGCATAGGAAAATATAATAAATAGTCCCGATGTACTAAATAAAGTGATAAGGTTAATTTCTTTCCTGCTGTCAGTAAATTCATGTTAGCAGTCTCTCATCAGCTTGACATCAATTAATGATTTTAATTCCAGACTCTTGTCACAGTACTCACCACCCTTTCGTCTAATTAAAATGGATGATGCATGATGAAGGGAAAACACAAGACTTCTGTTCTTGTTGTAACATTTCTATTCATTAGTATACTTTTACAACAAAAGGCTTGTGGCTTTAATGGTACTAGAGAAAGATGAAGAGTTTATTATATGTTGGAGATAAAGGCTCTCATACCCTTAGGAAACATATAATACAGGAAGCATTTTATGGAATGACTGAATCCTTCAGGAAAAAGAAAAAAATCAATGTTATTTTAAGTACTAATGAACAGAATGTTTCATTCTAAATTTAGGAAAAACCATGTCATGAACAACACCCACTGAAATCGTAGCCATGTTTACATTCACACAAAAAAAGCTGTCAGCCTATTGATTGATCTCCAAAAGTAACAACAAATCTGCCAATACTGAGACAAATGCCTGATCCACCTCCCCCAGACAGCACCAGCCAGACCAAGACCCTCAGTTATCTCTCCCACACTCTGGCAGCCACAACAGCATCGCCTCCTGCCTCCAACCACTAAAAGCATCTCCCTAGTCCCCATTTGAAACAGTTTCCCACTAGCTGATAGCAAGGTGTTAAGATTCACCCTGCTGCACAAAGCCCTGCTGAGACTTCCAGCCTGGAGCTCCACCAAAGGGCTACATGCTGGCCCTGGGGCACCGAGCAGCCGCCGCTGTGCCGGGAGCTCCCCCTTCGGCCCCACAACCATCATCTGCCCACCAGAACAGCAACAGCGGAATGAGGTAAATGTAATTCCCTTCGTAACCGAAAGAAACAAAAGGTTATGTTGTCAAAATAGAAAGGGAGGAAACAAGCAAAGAAGCAGGTTTCTTTTCCAGATGATAGCTATACGTATGTACGTACGAAGTGTGGCATTGGTTCGTTGTGTGTTAATTGTCCTCCAACTGAAATTGTACAAGCAGAGGAAGCCCCTGGCTCCAAAAGACCCTCCTGACTGCTCTGTCATCCTCCCAGCACTTCTGGAATCTCTGTCATAGCACTTCCACCAGTACGATTCTCTTCCAATCAAGACAGAACCTCACAACACAGGCATTTATGCTCCTGATTTTGCATCCATTTCAGTGGAAGTTGAGGAAGAATACAATACTAAGATTAAAACACCTTTATGGTAACCCAGAGATTTATAGAACATTAGTAAATTTATGTGTAACATAACTTTTAATACACTAACAACATTAGTGTATTAACAAAACAGAGAAAATATCCTGTAGACTCTTAAGAGGAGAAAGTGTCTCTAGAGGCGGATGAAAGCATAAGCATTATTGGCCCATAGCTGGGATCACATCCTCTGAATCATGAGATTACATTAGAATTGCAACTTTCATCCTTTAAGCCTTATCTAGCAGCAAAGCACATTGGATACAACTGAATTTCTTTAAAACTTCCAAGTCTGCTTATTTCATTCCTCTGCTATCTACCACCTAGGTACAAAGAGTAAAGTTGTTTGGGTTGGGGAGCACTTGGTTTGCTCGGGGAAGTCAGTCCAAGGCTGAAGACGGGGCCAAGAACCCATGGCATTGACACACTGGTGTCAAGAACTGCATGTGCCAGAGCTGAAGAAGGTTTTTGATTTGCTGAAGATTTATTTTGTAATGAACACAGATCTACAGGGTGGGGGGGCGGGGATGGGACCCAAACAACAACAACAACAAAAAAAACAACAAAAAAGAAACACAAGGAAAGGTCCAAGGGTGAAAGAGAGACGATGATTTCAGAATCTGCTGTTAAAGAGATGTCTCTCACCCACAAAAGGCACCAATAAAAACCAGAAAAAACACACTTCAGGGCTATCCTGCTATTGAAGGACACCGATGGACACACTGGCTACATATTGAGAAATCCCTATCCTGCAAAGCCTTCAAAGTCCAGAGGAGAGAGTTTCAAAAGTAGACAAACCTGTGGGCTTTCAAAGGCTTAGATCCAGTAGCACAGCAGAAGGTGACCATCTATATGAAAACTAACTGGGTGGTAACACTAATTCCTCTTGGTCATTGACAGAAGTTTTATGATCCATTTTTAAGTCTATCCTAAATAGCAATGCCTATATAATGCTATAAGTAGTTTGAAGCATCCTTGAAAGCTCAAGATATTCCATGCATCTCCCATCTGTAAAATCCAAGACGTAACTCTTAGGAAGATGGGCCAACCACAGGTGTACCAGGAGACTCTGGAATTGACAGAATAACTTCTATAACAAAACCAAGAAGAGCCCAGGGCTTTTTTCTCAATCTGAGTGAATGTAGCATCTCAGCAGTACCCAGTTTTAGTAGTCCAGTGATGGACAAGATGACAGCATGGCAGAGGGGCTCTATGCATATACATAAAACATCTGTGATCTTGCACAGGAATAGAACTAACTGAATTCAGATCTTAATTGACCTCCTCAAGACTCTGCAGTATAGTCTCTTAGGAGACACAAGGCCAAGTTCAGAAAACCTATTGCTTAGCGTTGCCTTAAGGTTTTGATTGGTGCCATTGCTGAGGAGGAGTTCCCTTTCTAAGAGCACACCAGAGTACATTCGGATTTTCAGTCCAATGCTTGGTAGATACTCAAGGACAATGCAAACAGACTTCTCTTTCTGCAGTAAACCAGTTTTAAAGAATAGTGACAAGGGGACAATGTCCTATGGCCTTGGATGAACTGTTAATCCAACATTTGGAGAATTTACAAGTAGCAAGTATTTTACAGGAATTTTGGTAAAATTGGTGGGTGGTCTCCACAGATGACACTCCTAATTGTTCCAGTATTCTATTTCACTGAAAGTTGTCTGTATTTTCAACTAGATAATTTCATTTTCTGTTCAAAATTACTTTAAGATTGTCAATAAATACATAACATGTACAGCTTAAGAGATATACAGCTTAAGAGATACGCTCCTTAATAAGAAATTATTAATAAAAATATGTTTATAAAAGGCAATTTTATTCATTTTAATCATGGTAAATTGAAGAACATTAATTTGCTTAATTGTCTTACAATCAATACGAACACTACTTTTAAGATTTTAAAGAAAATACTATTGTAAGCACAACACTATTAAAATTACCAAGTCGAGGCATAATAATTCCATAAAATTGTAGGCATGATTGATTTTTTAATGGACTGTTCACTTGTTCTCTGACCCCCTAAGGATTTTTGCTCCTAGCCTCTCAAACATAGTAAATTCATTAAATCCAACCTATTTCCCCAAAGTATTGCATCATTATAAAGGTATATTGTATCAAATACCAAGTAAAATAGAGCAAGTGAATTGTACTGATAAAAACATTGAGGAAAAAATCACAGAAAACAAAGTTAAAATAGCAGCCATTATGAACCAACACTGACAGTAACATTTTACTCTGTCTCCTAGCAAGCATTTTGAGGGATTGTTCAGTTAATTTGCAAGAGTACTCTTCATTAATAGCATATATCTAACATCATTACTTTACAGGATCAAAAGGAAACTCTCTGCAATCTAACTGCAAAAATATTTAGTCTCTAAGGACCAAATCCAACATATGAATTTTTCAGAAATGTAAGGAAGCACCTCACACATTTGGTTACTATTTTATTGTCTTTTATTAGTTGTACATGCCACTACCCCAAAGCACTTGCATTCTCTTATAGACATAACACAATGGAAAGCAAATACACAGGGAAAGAGAGTAATGAGAGGAGGAGGAGAACCCGTGTTATGATAACATCAGGATGTTACGAAGTTCTGGCACATGCACTTTCTGCAGTTTCAATGAACACATAAAATTGTTTTTATGACACACAAGGAGTGAGATTCCAGGAAAAACTAACATTGGTTAGCATAACTTGATGGGCAGCGATTAGGAAATTGCTCCATGCATTGGGGGCTACACAAATAATTTCACAGTTCTACCTTGGTACCCAGCGTGACTATTGCAACCTCTCTTACATCACCACATGGACAGTCTATACTCTCACCATTCTTACTGAGAGAGACAAAGAGACATAGAGAGACAAAGAGAGAGAATGGAGAGAGAGAAAATGTTACTAACTCAAACCTCAAGTCTTTCTTCTTTGACTAAAAGTATATAGCTGATTTTCTGGGGACCTAAGGTTATTAAGAAACCTTCTGTGCTGGGCAAGGTTGGGTTCAGCAGAGCAATTAAGGCGGGGATCAGCGCTGTGCACGTGCGGCCAACCTTCCTCCTGCCCTGAGCTCTCAATGGCTCTGCATCCTGGCACAAGTTTATCCACAAAGTGGATGATCTGCCCATGCATAAAGGGAAGTTGACTGCACAAACATCCTCATATCCAAAGTCACTTATTTGCTTCAGTTCCAGTGTTCCTTTTTACCATTTAATCTGAAAGCACATGACTCTTAAAAACAAGAACAAATTTCATGACCCTGGTTTGTTTTTTTATAAAAGAGAAAATAAAGAACGGTCAGATAAGTAAATAACAACCAAGCGTTGTGATCTAGCCACTCTCTACTGTCAGAATGGATGGAGAAAGACATGAATAATTTTTTACATCAATTTATGCTAATATATCTGTTAGAGTAAAAAAAAATCCCATAATGTAATCCAAACAGATGGTCACAAATGATAAAGTTTCTGCAGTTTAACAAGTTACTACTGATCTTCACTAACTAATAAATGTATACTCCTAGCCTGCCTTAGCTATAACATAAATCACTCAGCCTTAAAAGAACAGAGAGCAAACCATTTTAGGTTTAACTGAGCAGACTACACAAGAATTACTGTGGGTCTGCTATTCCAGCAAGCTGTTAGAGTGACAAAGCCATTATTTATAAACTTCTGCTCTTACCTGCAGAAAACCAAGGTGCATAGAGATGATGGTTAAAGGGATCATTAGGACTACCTAGTCATACCTCCTGTACAAGGCTAACAAAATTTCCCTGCATAGTTCCTGCATCAATCCTCAATTTATGACTGAGCTGTAGTATAATTTTTAGATAAATCATTCCAATTCATAGTTCACTTTCACTGCTAAATGTACCTTAATCTATTTACCATTCAGCATTGAAACTTCATAATTCTGTAAAGTTTGTCCCCTTACTGTATACTTAAAGGGGTCTTCTCTCCATGCACAACCTTGAATACTAGTTGATTTATGAACCAAGCTTTCCAAGATTTTGACTAAACTAAGAGATACTGGAGTCTAGGCCCTAAATATCTAGGGCTACAAGAGGCAGGATGAAAAATAGATTGGAATATTCAGAAAAGCGTATGACATATATATTATATAGGTTCCCAATGTTAAGGGGAGCTGACAAGGAGATTTTTACAATTAGCAGTTTAATATACATATCATTCCATAAACAGACTGTATGAAATATAAATAGTCTGAACTCCAGTGATAAATAAATATACTGGTAAGGTTTTTTCTAAATATGTCAACGAAAAAAATAGATATGCAAGACTCTGAAGAAAAATACAAAACATACTTCATTCTATATAAATATTTGTTTTCTGAAAATGTCAATAAAATCAGTTATAGAATATATAGAGAAAACATTTAATTTTATTGCTTCAGCCTCCTTAATAAGGAAAGGAGCTCTGGGTCTATAAAACATGCTTAATGCAGCCAAAGAAGCTGTTGAAACTAATGTCCAAAATAAATCCAGCTCTGTCTTGTTATTTAAAGTATATAAACATATCAACATTTAGGAAATTTCATCAGTGAAAATTGAACTTCAGTTAATTTAAAAAAACAAACTCTCTCTATCAAGATTTAAGCAAATACTGAAGTCTACCTCTCCTGTTCTTGCTTCATTCGTATTCTCTCCTCTTCTGAAGTAAGAGCTTCCTGTACTTTTATTTTACCAGTTTTCTCACTCTTGTCATCTTTGCGATGTTTGCCAAACCTGTTAATAACACACAAAAAAAGATCTAACTTGTGAAATGAACAAAACTGTGTTTTCCTTTTCTTATGACAAAGAGAGTCATCCAAGAAGGGCTGCTTGGAAACCAGAAAAGGAAAGTGCAAACACCTTAGAATCTCAATTTTTAATACTTTCAGGCTGCTTTGGGGTTTTATGCATAGTTTTTAAAATTTTATTTCATTCCTCTTAAAAGTTTATAGAATTCCTCACTAAAGAACAGAATGAAATAAACAACAGAATAATAGGCCCACATTCCTTTTTTCTGCCAGGATTTTGGGCTCACTATTCTTAAATACACCGTCAAAAAAATGTTTTAGAAATTACTCAACACTATCATTGCCAAGGAACGTAACTCAAGTTTACGTTAAACAAAGGCTTTCATGTAGGAACTGCAGGAGTCCCAGTGCTGTATGTCTGACAGTCACACAGATCCCAGTACCACCCTTCACACCCGCCCCATGAGAGCAGTTTCACCACACAGTGGACACCGTCCAAAAATGTAAATGTATTCTTTTTCAGCACCAAGGTTTTTAAACTTTATTACTTGTGACTCTTTTCCTCCAAGGGTGTTCCAGTGCAAGAAGTGGAGGGATTGAGCCGGTTGGGCAGTCCCAGACAAAGCAGGATGCTGCCAACCCTCTTCATGTCTGCTCTTCCCCTCTACCAGCTACATTTCAGCTATTTTAGGTTTCTTCCATATTTTCAGATTCCACTGCTTTATTTTAAATTCTCAGGGAGAGCACAGTTTGGCATTTGAGACACTCAGTTATTAACAGGACAAAATTGTGTGTATTTCTTAGATATTCCAGACCTACTCTGAAAGGAATGACTTTTATATAGAGTGAACTAAACAAACACTTAAATGTAGCCCTTAAATACATGTAAAGTTTAGATGACAATTTTCTATTTAAGGTAGAAGGATAACACATATCTATTAACAGTATACTATAATACGTAGCAAATAAACATGGGATCATTTACCATATGAAAAGCAGCAAGAATTTTTCCTTTTTTAATCAAACACTCAGAGAGCAGACTGCCACTTGTGGCACTTCACAAGCAGGTTTGCATCAAAAGTGAAATGAAGGCACTGAAAAGAATGTGCAAAGTCCAGCAATGTGCGGACAGGACAAACCGAATGCTCACAAACACTGAAATAAAACACAGAGTTCTTAAAACTTTCTTCTGACCCATGAATGTAAACTTCTTAAAATATTTAGAGTCCAGAAGGCATTTATCATATTTTCCCTTTTGTTCATGTTGATTCCAGCATGAAGCCATTGTGCGGACTGAAGATGTTCCACACGATGACCCTACTGAATGACTAATTTCTGGCTACTCAGTCAAGAGAGATTATAATACTGCGTAATCATGTTTATGGCTCTTAGGGCAGCTGTTTAAAAATACAACACAAAAATACAGCATAAGAGCTTGTACAAAAACTTTCAAATTCATGGCTGTTCTGCACAGTTTCCAGATGGCTCATTTCCAAAGTAATTCAGACACCTGAAAACTAAAACTGTTCATTAACAATCATCTGAAAAAGGAAAGGCAGATGACATCATAGGGTTAAGAAACACAAAATATGACATAAAGTTATAAGTCTCTGATTTTATAGTATGTTATACATAAAACTGACATATTTAAATTCAATGACTAGAAACACCAGCATGTGTCTTTTAAAACATCCACCTATTTATTAGAGAGTAGTCAAAACCATTATACAAAACTTCTATATATATGACACAAGAGATTCAAATCAAGTTCTGGATGTCGTACACCAGATAAAAGAGAGTGGTTAATTTAAAATAGCCCTAAATCCTCTAGCCAAGAGAGGAGTTTTGGCAGAAAAACAGTGTAATCGAGCCATTTTACCCTGATACACAGAGAGTGCCAGGGGTGGCAGGGGTCTGACTGATGGAACACGCAGAGCTGCAAGGAGACACACAACATATGTGGTACAACATCTCTGGGATGCCTGTGTTTGCTTCTATCTCCTTTCCTTCCATGACCCATTGAACATGTCAGGCAAACCAAACGAATCAAATTCTGGAGTAGCCAGTTTATTTTTGAAAACGAACTAGTGGTTAGAAAAAAAAAAAGAAGATAAGATAAAATTGAATTAGTCAGTACCCATTAGGTTTTGGCAGCAAAACAGAATTTCTACCACCATAAATCAACTCACTGCAAGTATGAACAGAAATATATTGAAATCAATATCATATTAAAATAAAATAAAGTACACAGGAAATTTCTAATAATCCTTGTAAGCAATCTAGTAAAAGTCTGGTCAAGCAGCATGGTTGTGGGGAGAGTATTTCTAATGCCAACATGTAGCAGAAACCTAGGAAAAAACAATGGTTTGAATTTCCAGATCCAACCACCCAAGTCCAGAACACACCACACTCGTGCTCCATCTCAACAGAGGCAGAGGTCAGTTCACCACACAGGCAGCACTTGGAGCAGCAGAAGAGTTCAATTTGCTTTGACCCATGAGCAAGCTGTGGCAACAACCCTTCTTCTCTTTCAGGGTTTCTTCCAATCATCTGGACATGAACGTTCCTTCTACCCTCAGGGATCATCCTGATAAAGTCTCCGGAAGACATCTCTGATCCTCTCCCAGGCATTTCAAAGGGTGGTCATATTGTTCCCACTCTGGCCGGAGACTTGCCCATCTCAGACAAGCTCTGTGGTCATCCTGGCAGAGTATGAACCACGGTGGTCTTGCAAAGTTGCCTTCTCTGGACTGTGTCACCCGCAGAAGTGATATATCTGCCATAATCACCACTGCCTGTAACAAGTTCAGCAACATTAACTGCACTGTCCCTACACTCAAACCCAGAATAATCAACGCCATCCTCCCCCCTCCCTGATTGTGGCTTCATGTTTTTAACACCATCACCTGCACAGTTTCATGATTTCCATGATACTCCCAAGTCATGGAGCCACAGAACAGTTTGGAAACACACTGCTCTAAACGAGTCTAGCTCTGAATATGTCTGCATACTTTTAGCAAGACCTCTGTGCAAAAATGTCTACAAGTTCAAGATTTCTGTTTTCCACCAAGATCACAAGTCTAACAGCATCTCTGTTAGGCTTCAGCTTACAATAGAAGTAACAAAGGAAAACAATCCTTAGGACTCCATCAAGCACTTGAGAAAGGTGTTTTAGAACTGTGAAGAGGATACATATGCATACCCCGCCTCCCCCTTTTATTTCTGTAGAAGCATTAAACACTCCCCACTCCAAAATATCATTCAAAGGATTTCGTAAGATTACTCTTGCTAACAATGAGCGTGTCTGCGATTTATTTCTATTAGAAGTGCTTGCTCCATGAAGTATGATTTACAGTCATGATGAAACCCACAGCCCAAATTGGCATCCTTGCCATGAAATTTAAAACAGGCATTTATAAATTATTTAACATTCATATTCAAGCCAAGTTTAACTACAGAAGAGCAACATCCAGCAATACGAAAGGACACCATGAAAGTGAGCTGTTAACACTCCCTCAATTGTACTGTGGTGACTACACTGGTATCAGCTATTCAAAATCAGCAGTCCTTCTAATATCCTCAGGTAGATGTTTCCAATTCTGATTCATGAATATTAAGTAAAACAGGACACTTATAAATAAAGAGTATCGAGACTACTGAAATTCAAGCAGTCTGTGCAATATCCTTTCAAAACATCAAATGCACAATCCACAGCCTCCCTTGCACTGTCCTCACAGCCTTTCCCTGCTGTTCTCCAGTGGCTCTTGTGTAATTGTGTGAGTCTGAAGCAGCAAAGTGTGGGTCAGGTCCCCAGAATTACTCCCAGTGCTTAAAACACTCCAATTTGAATGCATCGGCCCAGTGAAAAGATCTTGCTCACCCTTGTAAAAGTTCTACCTTCTTAATTATGCAAGTGGTATAGTCCCTGACTTGCCACATGAAAATTCACATGTGACACCTTCCCCACAACCCACCAGCATCGTTATCATTGTGAAGCATACTTCTTTACTGCCTAGTTATTCAAAAGGAAGGGAAGATGCAATTAGGATGTATGTCTCATATTCACAGCAACTTTGGAACCTTACTGCTTCCAATATTATTTCTTCCATAATGCATATATTGAATGTCCTGGCACACCCGTGTAGTAACTTCCCTGACTGAACCATCTGCTCCACACAAGGCTGGAAACTCCAAAAGTGCAATTGTTAACAATACCTCCCTTGTAAAATGGCAATCACCAACCATTTGTCCTGTGTCAGAGAGACTCTAGACTTTTGCAAGGATGTGGCCTTGAGGATACTGCCAAGTGATTTGATCCTAGTCCTCGCTGCTCACTTCACAGACACAGGAGCTGTTCTCTACTGCACGCAGCTGGTTAGCGAGTGCCTGAAGCACCTGGAGATTGTCAGGCACTTGTCTGAACCTGTGATGGTGTCATTCTCATTGCTGTGAGGCTGGCTACTGAGATACTTGTTGCTGTTCTTCCAAAGGTAAATGAAATTTTAACTTCCCTTCTGAAGCAGATAGGAGAACTTCAGCGCTCAGGATCTGTGCACAGCAATGCTCCTTGCATTAGTGAAAAACAGGACAGCGTTTAAAAACAACAGTAAGAACTACTGTTGGAATTAAAAAAACAAAACCGTGCAGAAAAAGAGCATCTGTGACACCGATGTTCAGACAAGTCCTGGGAATCCAGTTCCAAGCTCCTGTCATTTGCTAAGTTCAGTGCCAACAATCTGAGCTATAAAAGCCCTACCTAAGTCAGTGCATAAGATACCAATGCACAGACACGCTACCACATGATGTGCAGCAAAACTGCGTACACTACTGCCTCGCAAAGTTAACATATTCATGACAAAAAAGTTCTGATGCTAAAGCTTGAGCTACACCAGATACTGTGGAGCACCTGCAGCCACAACAGCACAACACTGACCTGTGGCCACCACTTCACCCAGTCTGAGTACTTAGAAACACAGCACAGAATATTATTAATCATGGTGGATAATAAAAAGCAAACTGAAAGTGCACATTTTCCTCCAAATAATAAAAAAAATACCTTTTTGTTCATAAACATTCTTTCATACACATAGCTTAGTACTTCTTTTAGGACACATACTGTTATAGAATAATCTCTTTATAATAGTAACAATGTTTATAAATACAGGAAGACTAGCTCATGTAACAGCAAGTTTATTTAGTAGCTCTCTCATCCAAACCCTATTATAAAAAGTATAGCTAAAAAGTAGTTTAATTTTATTTTGTAACTGCATAAGCAAAAGTTTGAGAAAAAAAAATTGTATAACTAATTGAAATACAGGTTGTAAATTAAAAACACCCTGTCTACCCAAGAGTGTGAGAAATTGATGAAAGGGAGCAGTTGAAATCTTATTCACTCTAATTGCCAAGCTACTCCAGGATCCTACTTAATTTATAGCTTCTTAATTCTCCTGTTACATTAAAGGTTAGAGAAAGTTTTAAGATAAGTGTAAATGCTCAAAGTCATATTCACCAATCCAGATTTAATCCTCGAATTCAGTCAACAATAGCAACTACAGTAAGTGAAGAAGTAAAAAGATGTAAGAACATTTTTTAAAAGTATGATCTCTAGACTATAACAAGGCAAGTTGCATCAGAGGAAAGGATCATCCTCGGGCCCTGTGATACTAGTCTGCCACATTATTATTAATAAAAATACAAGAGCACAGACCTATACGCCCAAAGCTTGACCCTCAAATAGGAAATCTCATGAACTCTGGATAATCTAATCAAACTAAAATGCACCCCCAAACCTCTCTGTCAGTCCCTAGCTGGCTTACTTTCAAGCTTACTTGCATGTCACCACCTTGAAGGTGGCCTAATCCAAAGCCTATTAAACCCAACAGAGAGGCACTGACTAGCAAGTGCCTTCACTTTGGGCCAGTGCATCAGAGCAACGAAACAGTAAGAGACTCAACAAAGAAGAGAGCGTAGCAGAGCATTTAAGGAACAAGCTCAAGCTACATGATGCCATTTATATAAAACATGTGAAATGTATATAAAATACACATGTAGACATAAGGAACATGTAAATGATTTTGCATAAATAAATATATAGACAGAACAAATGAAGAAAGGAAGATGCATGAGCATTAGCAACAAAATTTCCACATTTAACAACTTCTCTCAGAAATAGCTTCAGTTTAAAAAAAATATATACCAGCATCCTTGATATAGCAAAAATAATATATACATAATCTGCTAAATGGATTTTACTCTGATGCGTTACTGATGAGATCATTGTCATCTGCCAAATCATCCACATATTTCATTAGAATAAAGAGCTATAGAAGAAACATGCACTAGTTGATTAATGAAAAAACACAAAAATTGATTGAGACAAAAGTTCAGTAGCATTATGTTCCTTAATAGAAAAAAGACCATCATTAAAAATTAACAAATGTTAAGTTGTAAGTTGAAATATAAGTGTCTTGAGCTATCCTATCAGTGCTTTGTCTTCAAGGCATGCTCTTTTTCCAGTATACACATACACACACAGCCTAATGCTACTCAAAGGATTTTGCAATAAATCCTGTAATCTTCTTCACTCTGCTGTATCAGCAAAATCATAAGATTTATATTGCAAAAAATTGTGATGCACAAAAACATTCTGTTGCTAAAAAAAAATTCATTAAGCATGAACAAGGATTCAACATAGCACATAAACAAAAATCACCCTGGTTAGTAACAACTGAGGGTTTTCAAAGTAAAATTGTGCAAATGCTATTTTAAAAATATGCTTGTAAGTGCTAACATTTACATATTTGCAATGGATTTCTAGAAATAACCAGTTATCACATCTAATTAAATTAGTAGATCAAATTCTACCTGTTAGGAGGGAATGGAATGACTGTTAGAGCGACTCAGCAGCAGCACTGTCCTGAGATGGTACAGAAGCATTGACGTACAAGCAGCAGGAGCATGGTACCTTGATGTAGGAGCTTGGAGGCATAGTTAAAACGAATGTTTATAATTTTAATTTTCCATGGGTTTCCTTGTCTGTGTTAAAACTGATGAAGCATCAGTCTTCCTGGTGCAACATTCAGCAGGACACCCCTGCCAGGAGGGTTCCTGGCAAACTCTGTTGCTCCAAACCAAGAAAGGCGCACTATAAAAGGACATAGGTAACTCCTGAAAAATGAAGAATACTTCTGAAAAGGTACACTTGTGCCTCTTCAGACTAATGAAGTTTGCATTCAAGCAATAAAGATACCCACATGCTCAGTCATAAACAGAGAAATTTAAAGCAGGAGAACTGAGGTGCTTATCACTCCAAATAACCAGCCGTCTCTGAAGCTGCCACCCTGTGATAAGTAAAAGGGTCACCACTGTAGAGCACATGAAGGTCTTTTATATTATATTCACTCATTTTCTTACAACAGCCTCTGCCTCACTTTCTAAACGTTAAAAACCACTTTTCAGCACCCTTCAGGTGTGGATTCTAGAGCATCTCACCAAACTAAGGCTACTCAAAACCAACAGCCGGGATGGCACATAAATTGCAACACCTCATGTGCAACATCATTGGTAATTCCAACAACAACTTCCTGGAAAGAAGTGGAAACAACATATGGGACCAGTAACCGTTTCCAGCCACTGAAGCTTAATCTGCCTGTCTCTGTGAGTCAGTATCCCAGTTTCAAAAAAATGGGTATGATGCCAAATAAAGAGACATGTCATGAGGTTTCATTCAATTATTTTCATAAACAGTTTTGATAACATTTCCTGAAAGGCATGACACAACAGGCAGAATATTATTCACACCAAGTCGTTCTCTTTTCATAACTTAAGCATTTGTAATATTTACTTCAAGCATAAAATGGTGGAACTTTTAAAAACAGATTTCTTTAAGGGAGAGACCATCTGTTCAAAAATTTTTAAACAGAAGATAATCTTCTTGCATTGCTACTCATGATTGCCTAAAGATATCTGGAGCCACTGATAGCTCTAGTAAATCAATCAATCAATCACAAGAAATAAGGGAAAGAACTAACAACTAATTCAGAGTACTGCAGTTTAAAAATGGGCTGAGAAGGTGGGAGTAATTTTATAATCATAATACTGAAAAGACAGCAGCAAGACAGCAAACAGACAAAAGATTCTTCTGTTGTAAGGCCAAATTGACTCAGTAAGCAATACCACAATGTACTAAAAGTCACCATAAATAACTCATTTTCATGGTGGTCAGCCAAAACCTGTTAAACTGTGGATTGCGGCAACCCTGAAGGAATCAGGAATAAAAAAGAAAGCTTCTGCTTAGATACAACTGTGTTAGCAATCATCGATGATGGGAGCAGCCACAGAAGCAGTACACGATATTTTAATGGACATTTCATAACAGTCTAAGCATTTTAAAGTTTGCCTGTGTGCCAAAAACTCTTTAATGTTGTGTATGTATTCAAAAAAGAGAGCAGTTATTGACCACAAAGTTACTTGCCCCAAGATTAAATCTGATACACTGTGTGCTATTTGTCATTGAAGGAAGTAGCTCATACATGCGACGCAGCCAAGCTAATTCAGTCTTTTAATACATAATACAATCTTAATGGGCAACATACCCTTTCATTACTGTCATTTAATGTACTTACAAATGCTCCTGTGCCCCCTTCTCAGAGAGAATTTCCCCATCAAGACTGCAGTGCCCTGTAATTCAGTACTGGGCAGTAAGATGTTAAACAGTAACTGAAAAACTGTATAAATAAAATAGAAAAAGAAAAAACCATCTCACATACAAAGTAGAGAGTAGCCTCCTGAAAAAGTTTGAATGAAGGTCTCCAGTATGTTCACTTGTCTTTCACAGACTACACACATAAAAGCAGACATACAACTCTGTACTTTGCAATGCATAATACCATACACAGGAATAAACAAAAAATTCCCAAATTCTAAGTACCAATAGCAGCCTACTATTAACAGGTGCCTGACTGTCTAAAGTACAGTGTAGTTATTCTATAAGATAAGCAATTCTTCTCAGTCAAACGATCCTTCCCAGCGCTCTGGGTGCCAAGTTCAGCTGACCACCTCTTTCTCACACTGTACCGAGCAGGTCACAAACCCTTACACCTGCACTCCCCACCTGACAACTGCTGCTCTGCAGCCACACAGCAAGATGGGCACACTTCTGATGTTGCCTTTGGCTCACTCTACAGATTAGTTTAAAAACTGTGGATCAATTTAGGTATTAATAATACTACATTGTATGTCTCTAATTACCAGTGTCCACCATGAGCGCTTAGAAGACCATTTAAACCATGGCTACTCTGCAACACGTTCTCTTCACAACTATACTTCTAATTCCTGCTCTCTTCATTTTTATGCATTATTGTTTCAAAATACAATGCTTCAAAATTGCAAATTACGTCTGGCTCAAGGGCTGATTATGAGAAATACTAGCACTTCTGCCTCTGTGTGAATAACTCTGATAATAATGAGGGATTGATTGAGCTCCAAGAAGTCCAAATGATGAGAAGGGTCAATTTGAACATTTCTATTAGCTTCTTTTGTTAAATCTAACACTTTGCCAGGCCAGAGACAAATACTGCATCTGGTTACCATGATTTTTTCCAACTCCATAGAAGTACAATTTAGAAAATGGGTACTGGTCTAAAGGCAGACCTTATAAGAAATGCTAATGAAATATAAAAACCCACCCATTTTACTGGCACTCAAGAGATAGGGAGGGAAAAAAAAAGGAAAAAGAAAAATTGCAAGTGAAATTTGCTTCAACACTTTCCTGGCATAAAAAGAAAAAAACCCCTTAGCAATACTAAGAGTCTTCATAACTCCATTTTACAACTGAAACGCTTGCATGCCATGAGCGTGGCCTGCCTTCCATAAACGTGAGCCACAATAAGAAAAGCAGGAAAGATGCTCGCTAAGCACATGCAACAGGCAGAGAATCGAGGACACAAATGTAATACACAGGCTAGTTAGACCAAGAAATTGCAGTAACAATATTCCAACAACTTAGGCTCGCAGCCTTGCAATTAAACTGTATAAAATCAGTAAAGGTTAACACAGACACACACAAAGTTAATCAAACTACTGGCAGTTCATCTGGAACCTTCCACAGATTAAAACTTCCCTACAGATCTCATTACCTAGAAATGTTAGTACGTCAGTCAGCACTTTTCCTGTCAATTACTGAAAGCTGTTGTTGATACACGTCTCCTAGAAAATAACCTCCCTGGGGTGAATTAAGCAACAGGTGATGTCTCTACATCTTTAGCTTCATTCACATATTTACACTTACTGGAGGTAGGGAAGGCACAGATGATTTCCAGCAGAGGTCAACAAATAACACTGTAGGATCTGTGGGACAAGTCTAACCAAAATATCCTTAAAATTGAGACAAGCGTGCAGCTGCCACTCTCTTCTCAGAGAATGCCTACAACACTGAGCATCATTTCCCCTCACTCAGCTACAGCACCCTAGTGCTGGTGGCTGTAGGTTACAGTTAGAGTCTCCTGTCCCATTCTGGGTTCCACAGTGCCACTCAAGTCTCCTTGGGGATAAAAAATAAGCTTTAATTATAAACACGAATAAATAATGCCAATAGGATGCTTTTACAAGGCACTCTAGAGCACAACTCAATTAAGCTACACTGAATGCCTCTGAATCTACATTGTCATAAAAAACAGAGGGCAAAAAGTAACAGGTACATTATTTTGAAAGTTTGCTATAAAGACAGGACTAAGGCACTGGACTTAAGTCTGAGCCCAGGCTCTGGTTAGTATACATTAACATGCCACTGCTGGTTTCACATACCTCTATCTATTCTATCAACTGATATTCTGCCCTGCGGCATGAAAGTTTAGTTTACGTACGCAGAATCTTCTGGGTGGAAAATGAAGAGTAAGACTTCGCACTGCAGCAGCAGCACCACCAGAACAAACCATCTCTGGAGTGGATGGAACAAGACTCAGGTGGATCGTGGCTGGGAAGTCAGTTTGGCAGCAAGTCCCTGCAGCAGCTGGTGCAGGCGCTTGCCCAGAGCTACCTGGAGCCCTGGAGGCACCTGGCATCCTATAGCTGCCAGTACTCAGAGCTTGATCTGTCTTTACAGTAACTGCAGTTGAAATAACTATATCAATTGTGATTTCTACTGCTGATTATTTCAGGGCCGAGCTAGGAGTGGAGATTTATTTCAGACTGAAAAGGTCTATAAGCCAGGCGTTGTATGGGACTAATTACAGTTGAGAGATGTGGAGTATTGGGGTAGTTTTTTTCGTTCCCGTCATCATACAAATAAACTCCTTGCATAGAAGATCTCAGACCTGGACCAGCCCCAGAAATACTGACATTTTTGCTCTCATTTGTATACACTCAGGCACTATGAGAAGTGAGAGACTGAGCCTGTATTTATTTAGAAACCCAGATAAATAACGTTTAAAATAAAACAAATCTTGACATGAAAGATACCTATTCTCTGAGATGTTCTTCTCCATTGAGATCAGCTCTGCTCATACAGTATACTGCAATTATCCATCTTAATACTTCTTCTGAATATATAGCCTAAAATAAATCTTGAAAAAAACCCCAAACCTGATGAAAATGGCACTGAGTCTTCACATTTTATTTATCTTACACAAGCAGCTTTCTTCCTTTTGCAGTTATAAAAGGCAAATAGAATTAGCAGAGTATTTGGAGCTCCACAAATGATATCAGGACTTCCAACAGCTACATATGATAATACTGTTGGTATCAGTAGCTGCTCAGCACATCGGCGAAAAGAAATACTTTAACTGCAACACTATACCTGAAACTCCTGCTTGTGGCAGCATGTTGCGCTCTGAATTTCAGGATTTTAGCACTATGGGTTAAAGACAAAGACAGCATCTATAATAACATTGTGAAATATTTGAGATTTATTTGTGATATGCTGCTGTTGAAATGTGCAATAGCAATTCAGCTTGCATTCTAAATACTGCTGGCACACCTGGTGTTGAATATGCTAGAAGCACTTGCAATTGGTATAAAAATATACTACTCTCATTATTGTGGTACTCAAAAATGCTGATACAGCTGAGATTCTTGTTGTGATTTAAGGTTTGGG
>VYZX01011618.1:4708-7208 GCA_013401335.1 Brachypteracias leptosomus
GTGTTCCTAGACTAGCTATGCTCGGGTTGTTATAATTATTAAGAAATTGCTACCTATAGGTCCAGGGGCATTTTTTTAATGCAGTGGATGCAGAGACACTGATTTGACCTTGACTGCTCTCCTTCAAACTACAAATATAAACTGTTGAGACCAAAACATAGGCTGTTTTTTTTTCTTTCCTATATGAAATAAAATTTGATATGGATTCTTCTGTCATGAAAGTAATCAAGTAATTAAAATTGAGATGACTAGGAGAAGGCCTGAGTGGTAAGCAGATGCTGCGTGAAAAGTAAATACCTTCTCAAACATAACAATTTAATTAAAGGCAATAGAGAATACTTCTTCCAGAAAAACTAACTCTTAAAGGTTTTTGTTTTATGCTCTCTATTTTCCTCGTGATAACATTGACCATGCTGTAGGTAACAATAATGACTTAGAGGGGGGTTTTTTAGGTTGGTTTTTTTTACATGACTCATCTTTACAATAGTATTTTCAGGCATAAAATACCTTTCAGTTACCCCCAAATACTTTGTAAACTGACCGCTTTTGACCTGCAAGGGAGGGAAATATTGTGCCTATCTCAAATGAAAATAAATTCCAAGTGTTAATGGGTCTAATGGCTTAAAGTTTGAGGGGAAAGGAAGGGGGTATTCAAAGTCCCCATAGAAACCAGCTGCTGATGCGCTTTGTGGTCAATGGGATAATATGGCTAAGAGCAGGCTGGTTAACTGGAGATTTGTCCAAATAAAAGAAGAGTTAAAATAGAGGATTCTACTCAGAGAATGAAGAACAACATTTGCTATCAAAACTAATCAACAAGTCTTAAGAAAGTAGAGCCAAATAATCCTGATTGTATTATTTGTTTTGATTAGAAATGTAGTTTTCCATGCAACTGCACAGTTGTACTTTTCAAGCGTTCAGAATCACTTGACTTGATACCCAATGGTATTCTGATTAAAAATCACCCTCTGTACTGTCAGCCAGCAACCAGAACATTGCCTATACTAACTATAATCGGGAATTCCTTTTTTAGTAGAATTTTGCAAGATTTTATCCAAATCAAATGTGTAATAAAAGCTGTGACAAATACAAAAGCTAGGAAAGTGGGAAAAAAGAAATAAATCAAAGGGCTGAAGCCATATAATTAGTAGATAAACCATGGCCTATTATTTTCTGAATGCAGGATGAGGGACTATATCTTGAAAGCCAGTACCACAAAAAAAAGCACTGAGAAAATAGTAAGAGAGAAACATCTCCACACAGAGTCTTATTCTGTAAAAGAAAAGTGAGTGCAGATCCTTGAATGCTTCAGAGTGAGTAGGACAGGGATGTAACTGCTGCTTCATAGCACATTGGTGAGACCATTGTTTGAATAGCACCATGTGGTTTTAATGTTTCCCTTTTTGAAAGGAGCTAATAGAAATTGCTTGAACACTGGAGAAAATTTGTTCTTTGAGAAGCACAAAGTTTGATCTGTTTAGCTAAAGTTTGATCTATTTAGAGAACATAGGTTTCATCTTTGAGAAGGAAAATAGCGAGCGCATCAGATCCCTTTGATCAAGTGAAAGCTGTCACAGGGCTGAATGGTCATCAGTTACAGCCAAACACATTCAGATTAGCCAAATACAATTTTTAACAGCAAGGACTATATATCATCAGAATAAATTGAATATAAGAACATAGAATAGAATATAAGAAACAAAGAATTGCTCACACCACTTATATTTCTCAGATACAACATTTGTGACAGGCTTACACATAAAGTTTGTAGCACTTTGAAACAGCCAGAAAGCCTTTAGAAATACTTCAGTGAGTAGTGGCACACCAAAAGTATTTCAGGAAAGCTACACAAAACATAAAAGGTAAATTTATTATTTTAGTTAATGTAATATTTTAACAGATAAACATACACTTAAGGGTATTTGTTACTGTCTTGTTGACTCTAAAAACTAAAGAAAATGTGATTAGATTGTTGCTATGCTGTGGTGACCCTGCTGAAACCAACATGCAGGTGGAGTACCTGCACTTCTGTAGTACCTGCATTTCTGTAGTCCCTGCAGTTCTGTCAGTACACTGTGGCTTGTGGAAACTGGCAACTGGAGTGCTTGTGGTTCATCCCTCACCCAAATGGTTTTAGAAGTAAATTGATTTTATGACCCTAAGTTTGGGGCAAAATTTATCTTTGGACAAATTCACCCATGAAGTAGCCCTCTGCTTTTGGGGAAGGATGTTGTGCACCAGAGCTGTCTCAGAGCTCACAGGAGCTCTGCAAAGAACGGCACTTTTGCTTTCATTTGTTGAGTTAGTAATTCATTCACTAGAGTAGTCCCAGTATTTTTTACATGTTTAAGGCTATTTCTACCTGTAAGTTTTTACAGTACATTTGAGATGCGGGGGTTGTTTGTAATTTTAAAGGCTCTTAAAAATAAATTGTGTTCATAGTTTTCTGACTAAGTGGTCCAAAAAAGGCTTAATAATATTTAAAGCTATTAATGTTCTG
>VYZX01011618.1:12208-44604 GCA_013401335.1 Brachypteracias leptosomus
AAATATTTTCCATTACCTGGTGCTTTTGCCCTAAGGCTAAGCAGGAAAACTCTCATACAGTGGTCAAAACCTCCTTGGGTCCAGTGTGGATCCTGAAGATCTCCCAAGCTGTGGATGGGGTGAAGGGTGCCAAATGGAGGAGGTGCTGGGAGGAACTCCAGCATGGTGAGAAGGCAGTTTTCTGAGCTGAGAAGTAGGAAAACCCTAAGATTTAAAAACCTGACTCAGGGGAGGAGTCTCAGTGATTCTTTCAAAGCCACTCTACCCAAACAAAAGCCACCAAATGACTACAAGGTTGCTCCAGTCCTTGCTTTTATGAAATAGCCCTGATTCAGACAGACTGTTTGAGAGAGAAAATGTGACCAACTCCATCCTTTATTTGTAATGACAGTCCACTGGAAAAGTACCTGAGTTTAAGGGTTTCCGGTCAAAAGTTTTCATACCTTAAGACAAGGTATATAGATGACCACCTATTCTGTGATCTTTTCTACCTTGCATGTGAAAAAGTTGATGAGTAGCTTAATCGTGATCATATGTCCTGTGAGCTCTTGGCTTCTGAGAGCAACAGAGGTGCAGTTGATATCTGGCAAAGGTAGGTAAGGAAGCATGTAAGCTTCTCTTCGAACCTTGTTTATCCTCTCTGCAAAATGGCATTAAGTCTAAGAACTGCTTTAATATTTGTTAAGACTTGTTAAGATTTATTAATCAAAAAGCGGGGCATTTGCCTGATAGTAAATTATTTGCTAGGTGAATGAGTATTCAGCAACATTGGTATTCGTGCAGTTTTGTCTTACTATGTCATATAGAAAGGGAACGTATGACTCTACCTTTGTGGCAAATGCTTTTAAGTATAACTCCCTCTTCTAATAGCCTGGGACTAGCTTTCTGAATTTCCAGTTGTGATTGAATTCTCCAAAGCTATTATTGCTGGAAACAAAAAGAAATTAGAGTTTTCAGTGACCATACAATGTGCTGTGCAGTCATGTAAAACATGAAAGAATAGATAACTATTTCAGAGTGAAAGAAAAAACAAAAAACATTTGAAATCAAGTGACCTCTTCAGTTCATTAGAGAATTATGAACTTTCATTACAAAACTTATTTTTAAGCAGAGACTTTATCTTTGTTGTTGGCTGCCTTTTGCTTTGTTTGCAAGTTTTCTTTTTTCATACTTGAAACATCATTGTAAAAGGAGGTGTGCATAGTGGTGCTGTAGGACATTTTTCCCTGTCTTCTGCCTCCTTGCCATGGGATAGGCACTGTTCCCAACAGCATGCTAAACTTCGTAATGGCTTCTTTGCTGCGTTAGCATACCTGCAGAGAGGTGGCCAGAAGAGCATTTTTCTTGGCTGGTGGAGAAACTCCATTGACATGTGTTTATGCCTATACTATGGGTTGTGCCCTCTTATCTAAAACAGTCTTAATCCTGCAGGGCAGGCCAGATCTATGCTTCTAAAACACATATTCTACACATAACTCAATGTTGTGGTTTAATCCCAGCTGGCAACTAAGCACCACACAGCCTCAAGTGGGAGGGGGAGGAGAATCAGGTAAAAAGTGAAACTTGCGGGTTGAGAAAATTAAAGTTTAATAGTTGAAAATAAAATATAATAATAATGATAATAATGATGATGGTTAAAGGGAAGATAAAAACGAGAGAGAAATAGAACCCAAGAAAGTCAAGTGATACAAAATGCAATTGTTCACCACCAACTGACTAATGACCATCCAATCCCCGAGCAGCAAACCACCCTTCCCAGCCAGCTCCCCCCAGTTTACATACTGAGCATGGTGTCCTATGATCTGGAATATCCCTTTGGCTAGTTCGGCTCAGCTGTCCTGGCTGTGCTGCCTCCCAGCTTCTTGTGCACCTGCTCACTGGCAGATCAGGGGAACTGAGAAGTCCTTGATTTAGGGTAAACACTGTGCAGCAACAACTAAAACATCACTGTGTTATCAACATTATTCTGATCCTAAATCCAAAACACAGCACTGTACCAGCTACTAGGGAGAAAATTAACTCCATCCCAGCCAAAACCAGGACACTCAAAAAGCATGTCCCAGCACCTGTGCCATCGCTGAGATCTGTGCCCCCCATCCATTCCTGCATGTAGTCATCCCCATGTCAAGGCTGGGCACACCAAATAATTACCATCTCACTAACAGCTTGCGCAAAGTCAGAGAGAGACTACTGGCACTCTGAAAAGATACAACTTCTGATGTGATTAACAAAACCCCATCTCCACACTGTGAAGGAGGAGCTAAGCTCAGAAGGGTGAACAGAAACCATCTGAAACTCTCTCACCAGGAAACAAAGTTCAAAAGCCCAGTGGGTCACAGTGAGTTCCCTGAGAGAGGCCTCAAAATATGCAGAGAGCATCTGCAATCATATTTTGTGCATCTCCCCAATATATTGTGTGTAGATTTGATGTGGGTAAAAACTAGAAAAATATCTGTTTTCTGCCCTCCTCAGTGTGATCCCTGAATATATTTTCGTGCACTTTACACTATTATAAATACTAAGAAGTGTAGTATCTCAGGCATACTTTTGTTTATGTGTATCTATAGTCAAATGTATTTCTATAAAATCGTATCCACGGATTTTATATAGTAGATAAATATATGTAAGTAATTTCTCAATTTATCTTCCTGGATCTTATATTCTTCTAATTTTATTTTAACATTAAACCAATAGTTTAGGAGGTGAAATAGCATTGATACAATAAAAGCTAATAAGAACAAGTTCACAAGTTACTGCCATGCCTGACACCTTGATTTTTTTTTTGTCAGTATGCTAAACAGGTGAATATTTGCATATTAAAATACAATTTTCCCCCCTCATTTGGAAGCAGCTTCATAGGATTCTGGTTTCTCTTTCTCTTTCTTAGATACAGCCAGAAATGGTAATAGTAGTTTCTTGAAATTTTGGAATTTTGTAACTGAACTGAACTTGTGTACTGTGCTGGTGAAACAGCACTGCTTACCTATATTCAGTTCTCATGATATTTCTTAGAAGGAGATATATATGTATTGGATATTAAAAGCTATAGCCAAGATGGCTATTTTCAGCAGTATCAAACTGGACAAGAAAATAGAAGCTTCTCCTGGACCTGTGTGTTTAAATGTAGTTATAAGTAACTTCATTATGATTATAATGATGGCAATTTATTTAGTCTTAATTTAGTTTCTTGATTAGTTGCTTCACCAAAAAGATGAATGCTTTCATTAGTTAAAAAAATCTTAAAACTTCAATTTGCATATGGATTTGGTTAAGGATTTGTTCAATTGAAGTTTTTTTTTCAGAATTACGAAAATGCGCTGCTATGCTATTTGAACAAAATGTCTGGGATCTTCCATATTAATCTCTCCCTGTATGAAAGATGACAATTTCCACTCTCATCTGTGAGAGTTTTTTCACCTGTTTTACCAGGTGAAGTTTTTGTGTTCTTACAAACCTTGGAAGCATCTGTTTTCAGTAAATTAGGTGGAGCTTGTTCAAAGGGTCAAAAAATCCCGTCTTTCACTAGCATTGTGCAGACGCCAGACAATTTGTAAGAGTTTCTGTTGGTGAAGGGGCTAAACCGTCAGCTAAAGAAAAGGCATTATATCAGCATTCAGAAGAAAAAACTGCTCCATTCCTCCTAACTCCATAGTCTATGTTCAATCAACCCACAGTTAATGGAAGCCCTCCAGTGCTAAGCAATAAACAAACACAGTTGGGCAAATAGTCCAAAATCAAATCTAGTATATAAGGTGGACAATACATAGTTAGTTCCATTACAGAACCCTCCCCTGGGAACTGGAGCAGCTTCTGAGCCCGTCTCATTACACACCAGCACCATCTGTAGCCAGCCTGAACCTTATTTGGAAATATATAAAGTACACGGAAAAAATAGAGTAGGAATCAAGAGCCGAAGAATCCTATTTCAAGTTTAAATTTTGCTTGTGAAAGATCATTTGGTTTTAGACTGGGCAAACAGTAGGCCCTCATCACTCACAATGAGCTGCACATGTAGCAGGGATTACTTCAGATCAGAGAGATTGAAGGTAATTGCTACTTTCCACAGGGAGATATCTAGTACTAGTGTGGTTTGAGAGATACAGTAAAGCACCATAAGCTGAACCATGCCATCCTGAAGCAAACTAAAGCCACCTCTCATTTTTTTCTTCTTTCTTTGTTTCATTTAATAGAAACGAATAGTCAACTTAAAAGAACACATAGCAACAGGAATTCTTTAATATATGAATTAAAAAATATAAAATTCCCTCGACTCTGATATGTAATGCAGATGAATATGTATATGTGTAATACAGATGCTACATATTTTTCCACTAAAAGAAAAATGTTTTAAAATAACAGTATGCGTGTACTATTATTGCATATGGATCGTACGGGTGTTAGAATCCAAACAGAAGGACAGCAGAGATCAGGGTTCCTTTCTGATTGTTATTACATATGAGAGAATAAAATAAAAAACCCAGGGGTTCTCTGCCCCAGAAAACCACAGTTGAACTAAGAGCCCAAATTTATCTGCTAGTGAATTCAGCAGAATTTCTCCCAGGGGATTCATTTATCCTGGGATGTACAGAGATTGCTGACAGTTGACAGCTACATTAGCTCCCTTTCTCCATTTGGTGGTTATATATGATAAGAGAGAAACATCTTAATACAGTATAAGTAGCTGCTTAGTGTGAGTTTGTGAAAGTAAATTATATGGTTTGTTACAAACAAACACTATATTATTGCAGTATAGGATTATTCTGCATAAACTACACAACTAATTTGGGAATGTTTTAGTGAGTTTTATAACAAACATATTTAAGAGTATTTTCATATACCTTTTTTGCAAAACCTACAAGCTTAGGAACTCTGGATAATATTCTTAGCTGGGCAGAACAGATCTTTAAGCTATGTATGCATCCTTGATGACAGTAGTTGTCTTTCTGTGCTTTAAATGGTAATGTACATTAATAGTCTCCAGAGCCATTTCACTGCCACTGCAAGGTCACACTTGCTCTTTGTCATCCTAGAATGGTGTCCAGCAAACTTGCTACTAGTCAAGGCTGGTGTTGCAAAACTATGAATGATACCAGTGCATTTCACCCAAATTGTGGAGTGTCGAGTACCCAGACACCGAGCCTCTGCCTATCAGCTCTTAATTTGCCGTTACAGTCCCATTGAAACTACTTATGCTTTTTTCTTAACATTAGGTTCTGCTCCAGCACAGCTCAAGATTTTTCCAAGATAAATGCAAAGCAAACAACCTTGTTGTGAAGGTTATTTCTGAAATATCAAAATCAGTATTCACAGGATTGTTATTGCTGTGTTCCTAGGTTGTCTTCACTTCTCCTCAGTTCTGACCTTGGTAGTTCAAAGTGGGTGATATCAGAGAAGTTGAAAGGATGACCAAGGAGACCCAGATAAATTTTGGTAATACTGAATGCTCTCTATGACTATGTGTTAGTGCCAGAAATTGAAGATCTATTTTGTCATCTTAATCATAATCTTTAGTACCTTTATGGCATCTTCCCATTAAATGGATTGGTTTTAATCAGTGAATGCATATTCATTTTCTCGATCACTTTATGAAATAAAGGATTTTATTTTTCCTAAAGAAATTATAATAGCCAGGCTGCTAGTAAGATAGTAGAGGTAATTTAGAATTTACCTCAGGATCTTGGCACCTATGAAGAGTATGTACATTTTTTGCTATTACAATACCATTTACTGTTTAAAATGTTCTTACCTTTAATGAGCTGCTTATAAAACTATGATGGATTATCAGGTTGTTCTGTCTGTGAAAATTTCAGCTTCTTGATTAACCAATGAAATTCCTCTGAAAAAAAATCAAACCACTAACCGTTTCAAGAACAAGCACATTTCATTTGTAGTTTCACCTATATGATTCCAGAGTAACTGAAAGATAAGATAACATACATATACATAATAATGTAGATTTAAATACTTATAACAGCAGTTGTCAATTTTGACAAAAATATCCTGATATGGGATGGAAATATTCAACATTTGTACACCTTACTCCACAGTTAGTTAAGATTGTAGAGGTGAAAGTAAATATAAAATCAGTATTGTAAAAATGTGTACCTATCACAAAGTTGTCAGTTGTATAATTTGCATAGTTAAGTTTTATCACCTGAGCCTATTCAAACAAAATATGGTTTAGCAGAACCAAATGCACAGCCATATATATCTATAAGCAAACTCATATTTACACCATGAGGAACTGTATTTTAGTAAAGAGTGAGTGGAAAGTATTTAAGGTCATAGTGGATAAGCAATTAAACATGAGATCCCAATTGATACTGTGGCAACGGGGGATAGTGTAATCTTTGGATATTATGAATGACAGCAGCATGTCAGAATGCTCTCTCTCTATTTACTGTTAATTTCTTTAAAAGATGTTGAAAATTGAAAAAATTCAAGAAAGGGCCATAGAAATGATTTGAGAGATGAAGAAAATGTCTTATATTGCAAGACTTTGCACTTATGAAAAGAAGAATCTATGTTGAAAGTGTATACATACTTTAGAAAGTGAGAGATGCCAAAGGACTTGCCAGTGTGTACAAGGAAGACATCTCAAGAACTGGTGTTCAGAAGAAGCAGCAAAATAAATTCAGATTAGAAATGAGGCATGCATTTTTAATGCTGCTGCTGATTAACCACTGCAAACAGCTGCAAAATGGAATGGTAGATTCTTCCTCTCTTGATGCCCTACAAAGGTCTGGATGCCTTTCTGTTGTCCACCACTGGGAACTAATTAGGTAATTTGATCTCAGTGGTCTCTCCTCATATAGCAAATGTCAAATAAACCTGAATGCAGATTTGGGACCCTTTTCTTGAAAATACCCTGTTAGCAGCTCCCCCATCCATCTCTCAGCAACTCCAGCTAGCTGCTGGACAGCAATAGCCCGTGAATGGTAGATGATCCGATGACAAACAGTATCCTGTAGAATCCACTTTGCAATATTCTTATGAACTACAAACAATAGAAATATTTGCTTTAGTAGCAATGATTTTCTTTTTAATAAGACATTAGTGCAGATGAATCCTAGTTAAAAGGTTTTGGACTGACTCCTTGATGAATTTCAAGTTGCCTGGTTTTGCCTTTGCCTGGTAGGAAGTAGTTTCAAAGGGTATATACTAAACAAGAGCCATCTGGAAAACTAATTCAGACTTCTTCAATGTTTTGTGTTATCCATCATAAAATAGATCATTTTTGCAGAACTTCTTTCAGCAAGTAATGCAGATCAGTATTAAAGGAACTTATTAAATGAATGATACTACTGGCATCACTAATGGCTTTGTGGTAGAGCCATTCTGTAAAGAAACGGAAAAAAAACCCAGTGATATTCATATTCACATCTTAGTTCTCTTTTATATGTCTTTGGAAAGTGGTTTAGTTGTGAAATGGTTTAAGAAGTTTAGCTGTAAAATGTTAAATTATCAGATGACTTAATAAGTAAATAATGAGTTATTTTTGTATAGTTACCATTAATAAATATCAAAATAATTTGAAGTATTGGTGACTACTGCAAGCAGTCTATTCTTCATTGTAAATAGTTCTAAAGCTATGGACAAAGCTTTCATTTGCCCCAAATACCCCAAGGATAGTCCTTGGCAAACACCAGGTACTGAAGCTTTGTACGCAGTGGTTTTAGCTGGTTGTAAAGGTGCTTGACATATTCTTCAGTGTTAGTACATTTTGTTGTTCATCTCACAAACTGGTTTCACAGGGGATGCATCTGTTATGTATTCCTTGCTCCTTTTTATCATAGATGAGTGCAGCTGATTCTTTTGTGATACTTCATGTAGAGTAGCTAAGATTCCTTTCAGAGCCTGGCTTACTAAAGCCTAGCTTGGTTCTTCTAGACTTTTCCTTTGTATGAACTCCCTTAGTTTTCCAGACCTTAAATTTTCAGAAATATGAGATATATAAAGCACATGGTTGTGATCTTGATCATTTTCATAATAGGAAGACCTCATCCTCCTTTACAATATAAAAATAAGCTCAGGAATAGCTGAGTTATTGAACACATTTGGAACTTTATTAATGATCAATGTCTAAAATGACTGCAATCAAGTACTTACCCCCATCAAACCACTGTCCCTCTCCATCACCCACTTACCTGACCCTGCAGTTTGGCCTCCTCTATTTATCTGCTTTGTCTGGACAGGGCCATAGAACTCTAAGAGCTATGCTAAAGCTGAGGAGCTGCTGTAGTCTTTGTTCTATGAATAAGTCTCTAAGGAGAAACAAATACATCTCTCTGAGATAGTAGCTATGCAGACAAATCTAAAAGGGATAAAACTGTGTGAATGTATAAGGTTCAAAATGCTTTTTTTTCCTAGACCTATAAGATGAAATACTTCCAAGAAAATGCTGGAAACTTGGTGGTATGTCAGCAGCTTCCCCTGCTTCAAGCTAAAGATGCTACTATTGAGATGTTTCGTACTACTAAAATGAAATTATTTAATGAAATATTAATGTGTTACAGTGCATTTCCAGTATATTATGAACCATTAACAAATTAAAACAAAGTAGTCAATTTAAAGTAGGGCTTGTGACTCATTTTCTTTTCTGTTATTTGCTTATTTTCTGCTGTGGAATGTGTTGATTCATAGTTTTGCTGGTCACCAGCTTAATCTGCACTAGTCTATTCTGTGACACGTCTCTGTGTACGTGAGTGTCTATATGTTCAAAAGCACTTAAAGGCATTCCCATTTTCTCACTGTTGGATAGATAAACAGCATTTGGTTATATGTAATAGTGTCATTTGTTTCCTTCAGGAAAACAATACTTTAAAAAAGTATTGATCAATGGCAAGTGCAGAACTGTTCAGTCTTCAAAACCTTCCCTGGTATGCTATGTTTGTCCTAATCTAGTTACGGCGGGGGGTGGGGGGGGAAGAGTAAGAGTCTATTTTCCACATTTCTTTTTTCTGCTTGCTATCGTTTAAAAAGCAGCTTTGAACCTTGTTCATGGCTTTCCCAGATTTTGCTGTTAGCTGCCAAGTCCCTGTCAGATTGAAATTGAAACGGCAGAAAAAAGATTTTCAACATACTTTTTCTGCAATTTTTTTCTGTCTTTCACCTCTAATGAAATGACCTTTAACTGCCCCCTCATCCTACACTAAGCAATGCTGAGTTTTATACCCTAAATTTCAACTACTTTATTAAATTAGCTACAAAATGGATATTTAAAAATGAAAACAAAAGTGATTTAAGAAGTGTATATGAAGGTTTGCAATGATTGTATTTAGATGCGTTGCTGAACTTTTTATTTCAAAGACAAAGACTTGAGAGACCCTTCCTCTTACTCAGTGCTCATCCAAATATACATAATATCTTATTATAACAGATCATTGTAAAGCTAGCCTCATTTTACTATATTTATGTAGATATATAGTTATCAGTTCATGCTTTAAATCTGTAGTCATTTGCCATGAAATAATTGCCTTGTTATTGAAAAAATGAATTGGCTTAGCTACTTCAATTCAGTGTTAGGATCTTACATCCTAATGGAGTATACATACAAATTGCTTATTGAAATACACAATATAAAAAAGTCAGACTTACCAGCTTATTCTATTTTTATACCTTATACAACGTTCAACGCTTTACTCTTGATGAAATGTGCTTCAGTCCCTTGTTCCACTATCTAATGTGCCAGTATTTCTTGCTACATTAATTTTTCCTCTGTATGGCCTTTAATGGAAAAGATGCTCACCAGCATAAATATCTCCAAAGCTAACAGTTAAAAAAAATACTTAAATAAATAACAGATGCACAAGGGAACCATGGGATAAATATACAGGAGGCACAGAGTCATAATCACATGTCTGAACTACTTGACCCATTATGGGCATGTAGCAAAATACACACTAGTAATTATGTGGGTATCCCACATGCCCACATGTTTCTGAACTGGGTCAACCTATCTCCAACATTGTAAATATTTGTAAAGAAACTATGAGTTTGGAGATATTACATCTGATAAATTGTGATACGACCTGTCAGACAGATGTATGTAAGAACTTATACACACATAGCACACATGATTTTATGTGACTGTGTAGCTTATCAAAGAAAAGATTTAAGGACTGGTTAGAGCCACCACATGTAACACAATTAGATACCACAATTCGCCCATTGAATTCCGCCAATGTGACACAACCCTGACTCCACGCCACCAGTATTCCAGTTTGGGCCATCTCAAGAATATTTCATGTCAGTAAAAGTCTAAAAGCTCACAGGATGTGGTAACAACCTCTAACTTTCCTTTTCTAATTGTAAGATAAATCAGGGTTTTATCTTAGTTTAGACATGAAAAACAGAATGTCATGTAACCCTGGTAAACGGTCTTTCTCAGCATCTTTTCCTAGTTAACATTTAATTAAAAAAATAATGTTAAATATGTGCAGTGATGGTGTAAGAATTTATACAGGAACTAATAGAAAATCTCAGTCATAGCTTTGTTTTGATATGCCATTTAGCTGATAAATCTAACATGAAGCCTCTACTTTTTCTTTGGTGTTGCATTTGAAAGGCTTTCCTGGTTCACTGTATATTGCTCTTTGTCATTTTAGAATCCTTTACAAGGTGTTTAATGGTTTGTATTGCGAAATGTCTTTTATTAAGCTTCAAAAAGCAATAATGAAAATATAAGTAATTTTTGGTGTAGTAAATGATTCCTTGGATTGCCAAAAGCAATTTGCTTGGCAGGTGAAGGCTGTTTTCAATGAAGAAGGATAAAATTTGGGCTTGGTTTTATCTTCTAGTCTGTAATTTTTTTCATCTGTTCCGTAGACAATGCAGTGCTACTAATTGGTTAATTACTATTAATAGGTACACAAGGCCTTGTGAATTAAACATAGAATAGCTTCTGAGGCTTTAGAACATGAAAAACTGAGATAAAAAAACCACCTTTCTTATCCTTTTCTCTTTACTTTTGAGAATTTGGCTCTTACTGATGTTTTTCTGCTTCAAAGATTTTTGAGGAATGTTTCAAAATATCAACAGGTATGAAAAATACCTGTTTTAAAAAACAGAAGGGAAACATCTCCTTTTCATGGTTCACAGGAGGTATGCACAGACATTATGCCATACAATGGTCAGGAACAAAAAGCTGAGTTGTAGTTTATTTTGATGAGGGCCTCTACACAGTTGAGCTGTCCTAAGAACAGTTCCATGAAAACTTATAACTGCCTGCTTCACACTGATGAGAAATGACAAGTATTTTGCATTTAATACATACATCTTAATCTCCCTGTGTACCTTGATAATTTACTAAATTTTGCTATGTCCTAGGCCCAGAATTATTATATGATGGAGGCTAAAAATGGAAAAACGATAAAGAGGAATGTACATGTACAGGTGTGAAGTTGGTCCTCTGTCTGGAGAAGGCTTCCAGGCCTCATAAAAATTCTCATTCTTAGTGTTTACAGTGCAGATGAATAGCATATCTGAGCATAATCCTTGAGCTGAGCCTAGGGTTTATCTAAAAATGTAATAAAGTCATTACTTGGTTTCTGTGCATCTTGAAGCAGTGGCAGATGGTGCCTTTTTCTAAACCATTGTACCATTTTTGGTCTTTTATGTACCTCCAGGGATGTCAGAGACAGCAGTGCCCATGGTCAGAAGCTGCAGCATCTAGAGAGACTTCTCTTTCTTGCTTTTCTTTGTTTCTGTTGAAGTTTTTATCTTTGGAGGTTTTCTTTAATTAGCATGGGCTAACAAATGCTTCTTAAGGAGGAAAGCACTAAGATAAAAGTTTGGTTAGACAAATACATACAGCAAAATTTTTCTCAAGATGCAATTACAGAGAGCTAAGATACAGAGAACTGGAGAACTGAAGATAGGTGATTGTTGTGCCAGTTCAGCCATCATCATTTTATGCTGCCATCAGTTGCCTGATCACACAGGCCGATGCTGAACTCAACATCATTCCCTTGGAAGTCTTCTGTCAAAAAAGAGATGGCTCCCTCAGTAGCCCTGACATTGAATGACATTACCGAGAGAGCTCAGCAAGACATGACCAACCCCAACAGAAGCCACACCCAACATGAAGCTCCTCCTGGCCTTGCCCACCACCCCAACCACACCCACCTGGGTGAGGGTGGAGCCATAGAGACACAGATGGGCCAGGTTCTGCCTCTGGAACCTGAAGCCAATACGGGGAACAAACATTCTAATAGGTTGTGGTTCATCCACAGGTCAACTCCAACTCAGGGCCCAATGCTCAGTCCCCAGCACTTCAGTCATAAGAAACAGGAATAAGGGTACTGGAGATGTTATTAACTCACAGTGAGTACCCTTAGACGTACAAAACATCACCTCTGCTTCTGTGTGTATAAATGGCTGCCTCTATGAAGTGTTGTGATGAATACAACTAATTACAAAATAATAACTAACTAATGGTAATAGGGTTTTGAAGAATCCTAGTATAATTTAAATATGACTTCTTTAAATCCTCATATATTAGTATCCAGGAGGTTCACAAGGCTAAACAGACATTTCAATAAATGGCTAGCCACTTATTTACTGTTCTAAAGTACAACATGTCAATGTATGGCTTAACAGTATTCCTAATATCTATACTCAGATGACTTATGTATTAATAGCCCTTTGGAAACCATACTTGATGTCTGTAAGAATATAAAGATATAAAGTAATATTTTTTAAACCAGGAAATCTGACTAAACCTGGATGCAAACCAGTTTTGGATTAGCAGACAGAAATGTTCTATCTTGAAAATGATTTTTTTAAAAAAAAATGCGTTTTAGAAGCATTTTGAACTCTAACTTGGTACTGTAGAACTGTGGCTCTGCCACGAGATGGGCTTCAGAATCACTCATCACTGACCTCAACACTCCCCATCCACCCCTGTCCTTCACTACAGAAATCTCAGTGACTTTTGCTGTCATCTTATCCGAGATCGCTAAAATGTCCCTCCTTCTATCAGTCTTAGAATCATAGAATGGTTTGGGTTGGAAGGGACCTTAAAGATCATTTAGTTCCAACTGCCCTGCCATGCTGGGGTCTTCTTCGGGATTATCAAGTATGTCAAGTTTTTGTAATTCAAGAGTAGTTGTGCTTTGTAATAACTCTATCATCACATTAAAGTGAGGAAGAAATAGTACACTGCTAGCATTTGCTGCTTTGCATACATTCCCCTCCATGCTCAGAATCAGTGGCACTGGTAACAAAGACAAGAATAGTATTATTAATTAAAAAAGTAAGTAAATGTAAATCTCAGCCAGAATACATTATCTGCTCTTCTAGCAAAGCATCTCAGAAGTTTTCCTGAAGATGAAGCACGTATTTTGGGTGTAACAGTTGTATTGCACAGACTTGAGGGTTGATTCTTAAGCTTGAAGGCACAGCTGTGTTTCAGATATAATGCCTAAAAGATTATAGCATTATAAAATTTCTCAAAAGAGAGGTGGAAATTAAAGAGACTTTTTATGGCTTTAGGTGGGAATTTTCTAGCTGTTTTATCACAGTAGTTCTTCTGTACTAAGATGCCAGTTCAGCTGGTAATTGAACTTGATATTCCTTCAAGACTGGTTTGCTTTTTCTTTTCCTCTTTTTACACTTTTACACAGTATCCTGATTTGTAATACTTTTATTTTTTTCAGAAGTGTTGGAAATTGAACTATCTGAACTGTGCAAATGTGGGAATATGATCTAGAAAAATGCTTTTAAAGAATGCCTTTAAATATTGCATGGAGATCAAGGAAGTAACCTTTCAGTGTGCTACCCTATTGACAAAACCAAGAAGTAGTAATTCATTTTTTTCCTTCTCTGTTGCTAAGATCTAAACAGGACCTCTAGTTGTCTGGTCAGATAGGGCTTGAAAATCACCTAATGAGTATTAGTAATTTTTTTTTTTTGTATTTTAATAACACCAGGATGATTGTTTGCTCCTTCTTTACTGTAGCAAATAGTTATAGTTGTACTTCTCCTTCTCTCCTCATCTCTCATTCAAAAAGGAATTAACACTTAATAGAATGTAGTGATTTTTCATCTTTACCTTTGTTATATTTTACTTTCAACTACTTAAATTTTATTATTCTATTAAATTGATGTTATAGGTATACTTTTTATTTTGAAGGCAATATGCAAAAGTATGAGGTATTTTAAAATATATTTGATATGTAATTTCACTGCCTTGGACTAACCCCATAATGCGCCTTATCTCCTATTACCCTAGGAATATCATTGGGGGTACTCAATGTCTAGATCTTGAATTATTATATTATATCGAATTATTTTGAATGTGTATATATATATATATATAAAATTATCATTCTAAATACTCAGGATTCAGAGACAACTGGGGTTCCAGCCCCAATATAATCTAGCTGAAGGTCAGATTCATCCTCTGCCAGAAATCCTGATTGTGAAACCTGAAAGATTTTTGGTATTTGATGTGATATTTAGACCTGTACTGTGAGTTTGTTAAGAGACCTGTGAGTTTGTTTGTTTGGAGACCATGGCCTCCAGTTCAGCCCAAGGAATTGTCCTTAGTTTCTTTACATAGAATCTCTTGGGCCAAACAGTTTTAAATACTCATTGTTTGGTTTGCAGCCAGCCTGAATAACCTTCCTTGGGGTAATATCCAAAGAACCAATTATCTGCTTTGATCAAAGTTATCTTTCTCTAGTCTGCCTTCTTGGGAGTGCTCTAACAAAATTAAAGTACATCCAGAATCAATACTTTCTTTCCTAAGTCTCCCACCTGTGACTCTTATAGTGACAGATGTGAAGTACTTGGAACTCTGGTAAGCCAAAAAACACTCTCTCAACAGGCCTTCTAAGCAGGCTACTCAGAGCAGACACATTAACTACTTGATCTGCCTTTGCATTAAAGTTATTCCTTCCCCACCTGACTTTGTGGGGGCTCCAGCACCCAAGTGATCAAGATCTTAAACTAGAAGAGTAAATGCAGTTGTTAAAAGATGTTCACAATAATCTGCATTAAGGTGGCAAGTTTTATATCTTTTCTAAACCTTTTATGGCTGCAAAAATGACTGGTTCACAAGGAAAAAAAAGGAACAAAAGAAGTGTTCACAAGACCTACCTTTTTAATAAAAGCCTTCTGCTGTTGGCAACTCAGGAGTCATCTAGGAACACTGTCAGAACACCTTATCTTAGCACCTCTACTGTAGGCAGAAAGTACCAGGGCATAGGCACCTGAAAATTAGAGAAATGTGAATAGAATACTTTTAAACCTTAAAAATGATCACTTCTAGTAATAGGTAAAATTTAGGGCTAGAGTGGGAAGGATTACAGCTTTTCCAAATGTATGCTCTTTGGAAATTCAAGCTATTATTTTCTAAAGGTTAAAGTATTTTTGACATATAACAGTTGCTTCATTCAGCAGCTTGCCCTACAGTGGCTAAGTCTAGATTTGGATGATCTGTTTCTGGAAGTTTAAGGTCAAACTGGTCTTTCCAAAATCTGAAGTGAAGGTGCCCGTGAATATAACATCTAAGGAAAGCTCTAGCCAAGTAGGTTGTGCAAATGGCCAGGCAACTTAGGCATGTTTTCAGCTAAATGACTCTTCTTCATGCTATGTCAAAATACATGACCTTCTGCAGGTTCCTCTAAGCACAGAACTCATTCATTTCTAAAACTTGAGGGCCATGAAAACTACACTGCTGATTTAGTTACTGGCCTTGAAGCAGAAAAACAAAAAAAACTCAACCTAAAACAAAATTTAAAAAAATACCTCTGCAATTTTCCTATACGAATATAATTTTTTTCCAGAAAGCACTACATAACAAAAATATTAGCAGACTTAAATAAAGACAAGCAACACTGTGCATGGGTAGCTAATGCTTAATCATATGAAAATCTATATGTCATATGCATGAATTCCTAGAGAATTTATTTTGAGCAGTGTTCTGAAAATGTTGCTTGTTTACTATAAGTGCCACGAGGAATCAGTATTTCACAAGCAATTATTGGAAAAGCTGAGATACAGTGAACGAATGAACCTTCTAATAAAATTTCTTATAGATAGTTTTATTCTGATTTTTTAAAAATGTCAAAATTAACTTTTCTTTACAAATAATATAAAACATTGCTTCATAATGAGATGTCAGCCATAGTTTTACATATACTGTAATATGCTTCCTAATATTCCACAATTTCTGGCCATGTCTGGATATACTGAAGTGCCCTTAGCTTTGCCTCAGGCCCTTAGTACCTCCAGCTGTTATATTATTGGCTGATTTACTGGGAAAATAAAGAGTAGAAACACATAAGTGAACATTTTTGTTGCTACCTAATCAGCAGAAAAGAGATTATTTTCTCTCTCTGAAGCAGCAGACACTCCTTTTATAAATATGAAACATTTACAATTTTACGATCAGTAGCAGTCTTATGAGCTGACAATATACTGTAGTCTGAATCTTTTCAGAATTGCATTTAAAATACATTAGTAACATAATTATTAAAATGAATTTATGCCTTAAATAACCAAAATTAAATTCCACAACTGCAGTCCAAATTATTTAGGTGAATTAAACTTGGATGTCTTCCCCTGCTTAGTATTTAATTGCAGCAAATTTGAGCTGTGTCCAGGATGTGTGTTTAAAAAAAAAAAAAAAGAAAAAGAACTCATGACATACCTCCATATCAAAATGTTTTCATAATCATTCTGTTTAAATAGTAACATTTTATTTTTTTAAGCACTTAGATTCTTGATCTGAATCCATATTCATGGAGGCCTGCTGTAATCCACTTTACCACTTAATGTTGCAATTCAAATGTTCAGTAAGAAGCAAAGCCCTCCAGAATAAAGCATGAATATTACCGTGTGGGGCTGTAAAGAGAAGACTATTAGAATATATCACCAACACACTAGGGGACCATTTAGTGCACTGCTCTAAATACATCATTTAATTACAATGGAGACATTACTTCATGTTTCTACTGATGTAAGTATTATTAGAATTCATGATATTCGCAGGCTACTGTGGGCCATTACATTGGCCATAAGCTATTCCATAAGATTTACTACTAAAGGCCCGCAAGGGTATTTGAGCATTCATGGATTCTGTGGCAGTAGGCTTTTATCTAAGACACATAAGTGAGGGACAACCGAGTTATTATCTCTAAGAAACATAGCTTAATATTTTGGATTCTAAAGGTTAAGGTGCCATAAATCCTGNTCCGTTTCTAAGATATAAACAGGACCTCTAGTTGTCTGGTCAGATAGGGCTTGAAAATCACCTAATGAGGATTAGTAATTTTTTTTTTTTGTATTTTAATAACACCAGGATGATTGTTTGCTCCTTCTTTACTGTAGCAAATAGTTATAGTTGTACTTCTCCTTCTCTCCTCATCTCTCATTCAAAAAGGAATTAACACTTAATAGAATGTAGTGATTTTTCATCTTTACCTTTGTTATATTTTACTTTCAACTACTTAAATTTTATTATTCTATTAAATTGATGTTATAGGTATACTTTTTATTTTGAAGGCAATATGCAAAAGTATGAGGTATTTTAAAATATATTTGATATGTAATTTCACTGCCTTGGACTAACCCCATAATGCGCCTTATCTCCTATTACCCTAGGAATATCATTGGGGGTACTCAATGTCTAGATCTTGAATTATTATATTATATCGAATTATTTTGAATGTGTATATATATATATATATAAAATTATCATTCTAAATACTCAGGATTCAGAGACAACTGGGGTTCCAGCCCCAATATAATCTAGCTGAAGGTCAGATTCATCCTCTGCCAGAAATCCTGATTGTGAAACCTGAAAGATTTTTGGTATTTGATGTGATATTTAGACCTGTACTGTGAGTTTGTTAAGAGACCTGTGAGTTTGTTTGTTTGGAGACCATGGCCTCCAGTTCAGCCCAAGGAATTGTCCTTAGTTTCTTTACATAGAATCTCTTGGGCCAAACAGTTTTAAATACTCATTGTTTGGTTTGCAGCCAGCCTGAATAACCTTCCTTGGGGTAATATCCAAAGAACCAATTATCTGCTTTGATCAAAGTTATCTTTCTCTAGTCTGCCTTCTTGGGAGTGCTCTAACAAAATTAAAGTACATCCAGAATCAATACTTTCTTTCCTAAGTCTCCCACCTGTGACTCTTATAGTGACAGATGTGAAGTACTTGGAACTCTGGTAAGCCAAAAAACACTCTCTCAACAGGCCTTCTAAGCAGGCTACTCAGAGCAGACACATTAACTACTTGATCTGCCTTTGCATTAAATTTATTCCTTCCCCACCTGACTTTGTGGGGGCTCCAGCACCCAAGTGATCAAGATCTTAAACTAGAAGAGTAAATGCAGTTGTTAAAAGATGTTCACAATAATCTGCATTAAGGTGGCAAGTTTTATATCTTTTCTAAACCTTTTATGGCTGCAAAAATGACTGGTTCACAAGGAAAAAAAAGGAACAAAAGAAGTGTTCACAAGACCTACCTTTTTAATAAAAGCCTTCTGCTGTTGGCAACTCAGGAGTCATCTAGGAACACTGTCAGAACACCTTATCTTAGCACCTCTACTGTAGGCAGAAAGTACCAGGGCATAGGCACCTGAAAATTAGAGAAATGTGAATAGAATACTTTTAAACCTTAAAAATGATCACTTCTAGTAATAGGTAAAATTTAGGGCTAGAGTGGGAAGGATTACAGCTTTTCCAAATGTATGCTCTTTGGAAATTCAAGCTATTATTTTCTAAAGGTTAAAGTATTTTTGACATATAACAGTTGCTTCATTCAGCAGCTTGCCCTACAGTGGCTAAGTCTAGATTTGGATGATCTGTTTCTGGAAGTTTAAGGTCAAACTGGTCTTTCCAAAATCTGAAGTGAAGGTGCCCGTGAATATAACATCTAAGGAAAGCTCTAGCCAAGTAGGTTGTGCAAATGGCCAGGCAACTTAGGCATGTTTTCAGCTAAATGACTCTTCTTCATGCTATGTCAAAATACATGACCTTCTGCAGGTTCCTCTAAGCACAGAACTCATTCATTTCTAAAACTTGAGGGCCATGAAAACTACACTGCTGATTTAGTTACTGGCCTTGAAGCAGAAAAACAAAAAAAACTCAACCTAAAACAAAATTAAAAAAAATACCTCTGCAATTTTCCTATACGAATATAATTTTTTTCCAGAAAGCACTACATAACAAAAATATTAGCAGACTTAAATAAAGACAAGCAACACTGTGCATGGGTAGCTNCCCCCTGTTTATTTTTTAATTGAAGAAAATTTGAGCTGTGTCCAGGATGTGTGTTTAAAAAAAAAAAAAAGAAAAAGAACTCATGACATACCTCCATATCAAAATGTTTTCATAATCATTCTGTTTAAATAGTAACATTTTATTTTTTTAAGCACTTAGATTCTTGATCTGAATCCATATTCATGGAGGCCTGCTGTAATCCACTTTACCACTTAATGTTGCAATTCAAATGTTCAGTAAGAAGCAAAGCCCTCCAGAATAAAGCATGAATATTACCGTGTGGGGCTGTAAAGAGAAGACTATTAGAATATATCACCAACACACTAGGGGACCATTTAGTGCACTGCTCTAAATACATCATTTAATTACAATGGAGACATTACTTCATGTTTCTACTGATGTAAGTATTATTAGAATTCATGATATTCGCAGGCTACTGTGGGCCATTACATTGGCCATAAGCTATTCCATAAGATTTACTACTAAAGGCCCGCAAGGGTATTTGAGCATTCATGGATTCTGTGGCAGTAGGCTTTTATCTAAGACACATAAGTGAGGGACAACCGAGTTATTATCTCTAAGAAACATAGCTTAATATTTTGGATTCTAAAGGTTAAGGTGCCATAAATCCTGAATTACTTTGAGATATCACATAAAAAGACATTTTTATTTTATTTTACTCTACTCTGCCTCTTAAAATATTTTATGATGGCAGTTTCTAGAGTTGTACCATGTTGTTTACATTCAGTCCCTGGATGCATCAAAAACACTGACACAGCATTTCCTTTAAACGGCTATAATGGAGGCAAGACACATGCAGGGGATATTCCCCCCGTTTCTGCGCTCTCATACGCAGCGTTCCCGGTGTTATTAGTCTGTCACTCTGATTTGATGAGAGTCACTGTAGACTTTCCCACCTCATGGAGGGCCTTGTTAGTGAACTAGTGGACAGTGTCTGGTGAATCCTGCTGAAGACAGTAGGACCGTTGTTCACAAGGTAAAGTAAATACAAATCTCTGTCATTTTGAAGCAGATAGCTTGAAATTTTCAGAGATTAAGTACTCTTCTGCTGAAGCTGGTAATATAAGAAGTGTGACATTTTCTTCTCTAGATGATCTATAGTCCTCTAGTAGTACATGGTGTTAGCCGAGTCTTCAATTTCATTTCTTAATCACGACAGTAAACAAGCATCTTGAAGTTAACACTGCTCCTCCAAATTATTCAGACTTCTGATGTTATCATTAGGAGTCATTATCTAGTTTCTTTATGTTCATAAACACAGCTGTACCCCATTTCATGCAAATATCACATAGCATATTATGAAGAGTGATGGGTCAGTTTTTCAGCTGGACCACAGCAAGTGTCACTGATGCAGTGTGGGGCCACCAGCACTGCTTTTCTAGTCAGAAGAGTATCCTCATACAGTGGCCGCTGCTCCGGCGAGGAGCGCTGAGCTTGGTGCTACCCTCGCTGTCAAGGAGTGCAGTGTTCATAGACAGGTCTATGATGTGGAAGTTCAAACAGCAAGCAGTCATTCTTTGGTAGTAAAAAGTTTACCCAGTCAGTCTACTTTATTTCATACCTGGATGTTAAACTTTGTTGATTTATGTGGATAATATTGGATAAATTATCCTTGATTTGTTTCTCTAATGTTGGACGAGGCCCAAGAACACTTTTTGTAAGAATCATAACAACCCATGCACAAATTATCTTGGAATTCAAGGTAAGTTATTATTGTTTCAGGAAAGCTAGAAAATCAAAGAGATAATCTGCTTGTAAATTCTCCAGGACAAGAATTATCCTTCTTCTCCACATCCCCACTTTTTTCATCTTTCTAAATTCTGCTTTTATCTTGGGCCCATTGATTGCTTACTTAAGAAGTAATAATTGAAAAGAGGAAGCCCGTTGTGGTTTTGTGGCTATCAGGATAGCTGACAAGAATTTTACCTCCACTAGACAAAGAGGAATAGAAAGATTGGTCTTGTGTAGCTAAAAATTAGCTTGGTTTTGTTTCTTGCTTTTGTGAAGAAAATATAAAGTCTAGGCTTCACAATTGTTTTCTGCTAAATTTCCTCAGTTCAGACTACTCATCCCACTTTAATTTGTATGTTTTAATAACTATCTTAAAGAAATAAAGAGCTGCGTTTGGCCAAAGAATCAGTTTAGATCCAGAGAGCTGGTTCTACTCTTTCATGAACAGTTTCAAATCCAAAGTCGTATCTGAGTGTATCTGTGAGGCTGGAGACTTCACAGAAGTGTGTATTTTTTCTCAGGCTGCTCTAGAACCAGTGCAGGGCTTGGGAGTGGTGGGCTGCTGCATTGTGCCAGGAGTATGTGAAATGCCATAGAGCAATTGCTTGGGTTGCCTTTTGTTCCAGTAGTTGAGTCCGCTGAGGACTGAAATTGATTTTCCTTATGTTAGCATGTGAAGGCTCTGCCCCTTGACCCGCTGCCGGCAAGCATGCGGGGCACAGAAAGGCTGCAGCTCTGCAGAAGTAAAGCAGCACTACGCCTCTTATCACCGGAGCATTCTTCTTCCAAAATTGTTCTCTCCCCTGTGCTTTTCCTTTCTACCCTATTCTGCACTTTGCACTGATGTTGGATTGTCCCATAAATATTTTGGATGCCTGAAACAATATTTTTTTTCTCTTGCAATAGCATAATATTTTTAAAAAGTAGCAGAAGTGCTTGATCTGTATTCATGAACCGGATAATACTGTGGAGTGCAGTCAAGCACACCGCCAGCAATTGGTAGTATGGGCCATCTACTCTACACCATTATTTCTGTGCAGCTTAATCCCATATAAAACATCCTACTCATATGTCAGTTTTGTCAGTGATGATGCAATGATATGTAAAACTGGAGAAAGTGAACAGGGACTACAATTGTAAAAGCAAGCTTAGTGATGACCTATTCATACTCTTGGGTAGAAAGACCACTGCTCATATTATAAATATCTTTAGAAAGTGATGAAATACATATTTTGCTAGATGAACCAGTTGTTTTAGTCTCCTTTTCTCAAAAATGTCGGATGTTGGTAATTCCTTACTTTCTTCTCAGTTTTGGTGCTGTAGTTAACCCATCCATTGGCTTTTAACTTGTGTCCTGCTGCTGTCCAGGAGATTAAACCCCACAGAAATTGTCACTAATGTGATTAACCCTGTTCTTTAAAATCACATTGGCTTGTTGTAGTCTTTGGATCTGAATTTGTTGTACTCTGTATGGGATTCTTTTTTTAAATTTTGAAATTCCACAAAACATACAAATACAACTGGACTGGAATATGAAAACATACTTATGACTTTTTTACCCGTTAGAAAAAAAAAAAAAGATGGAGAATGTATTAAGCCGGGAAGAATAAGCCATGTTTCAATGTCTGTTCTCAGTAGGTGGCACTCTCTCCTCTGAGTATGTGTGAGTTAAAATCTCAGCAAGTCTGTTCCCAAGGTTCTCGTTTTAACTCCGAAGCAAGACTGAGGTCTGGCAGCTTGTGGTTGCTGAAGGCTCATAGCATTTTTTGCAAGAGATGTGGTATTGCTTTTCTGTGACCTTGTAATTTTCTGTACTCTTGTAATTACAACCTGTGTATTTGTTTTCTCTGTAGTTTCAGAAATATTTGTTTCTCATAATATTCCACACCACCACCAACAAAAAAGAATTGACATGACTTGTGTCCACTTGGGATGACTGATAAGGTCTTCACCAGAGATGGCTGCATGTCATTAATTAGTGAAGTTATTTTCTAATCCTCTACAGACTGTAAAATATTTTTGGTCTTTTCATAGGCTTAGAGACATTCTACAAATAAAATTTCACTTATTTAGCTGCTCTTAATTTTTAGTAGTGTGGTAATAAAGGAGTAGTGTTTTCCCTTTTGGAGGGTTAAATGTACTTGTAACTACAATAAAGAAAAAAAATTGCATTGATAATAATTCCTTTTTTAATTTGTTGTGCAGTGTAGAGGGTTACCATTGTCATTCTTATTCAGAACCATTAACAGAGAGAAAAATTACATTGTAAACCAGATGCAAGAAAAGCAGAAGAGAAATGGGGGAGAGGGAGGAGGGGAAAGAGAGATAAAAAGAGTGCAAGAACATTGTGAACATTTGAGCTCCACTCATACATGACAGAAGACATAGATATTTGCAGAATTCAGATCTCATTGATGTAAAAACATTTGGGCTGAGCAGGAATATTTTACTCCAAGAGGCCCACTTTTCAAGCTATAAAGGTAATCAGAATAGTCATGGAGAGAGGATTTTTTTTTTTTTAATTATTATTAAAGATATAACAACTTGTCTGTATTTGTGTTCTACTCTCTCTGTTAACTTTTTTTGGCTAAGTTACACAAGAAGAGAGTGAGTTATGGAAGTTAAAATTCTTCAGTGGTGAGAAGGTACACAAGCAGTTGAAATATAGGTCTTTGCATGGGGTGGGAGAATGAAGAAGACCTCATTGAAGCACACCAGCATTCTGGAAACAGAGACCAGCGACCGTTGAAGACCTAGGATAGCTTTTCCTCTCCTTTGTGTGACTATTCTACAGGGATTTCTGGAAAGAAAACATCTAGGAATTTGTCAAAGCAGGGATCTTCAACATTTGGAAAAGCAATGACAATTTTGACTGCATTTTCTCTGCCCTGTGCTGACTGGTTGTCTACTTCACCCCTCTCCTTTCGTGTATAGTGCTTTCACCTTGGGTCCTGTCCACATGTAGCTCTGACCTTTTTGCGTTTTTTCTTTGTTAGTCTCATCCTGCATTTGTATGTGTGTCTCTTTCTTCTCCTTCCCCTATGGATCTTATACCATTTGTCACACTCAGTCTTTTTTCTGCTCATTTGCTCCTCCTGCCATTGCTCCCTGTCCTGTCTGTGCAAATCACTGGTGCTCAGTCTTCCTGGCTCATTCCAATGGTGTTCTCCAAGCCCTTTTCTAAAAAGCATTAGTGTTATGTGTCTGTATTGAACGTGTGAGCACTGTAAGTTTTCCTACAAATAGCCTCTAAAAGGTTGGTATGGGATAGAGTATACTTGGAAGAGCTTCTTTTTCCCTGCTTAGAAGGAACTAACCATTGGTGAGCTCTGTGTGCTGTTCTGTCAGCAAACAGCTGTAAGTTTGAAGTTGTGTTGTCTTTTCTGAATATTTTCACCGTATAACTGGTGGGAGCCAAAGACCTCTGAAAAAGCTGAACCTTAGACTCTAATGTGATTGCAAGGACAGATATGTTAAACCACAACATGCACCTGCCTTTTATTTGAAAGGCAGCTAAGATGCTAACTTGGCGGTAAGGAAACAGTTGTCCAGTGTCATGCTGGGAAGAGGAAGGAGAATGATTTAAGGGCCTTGATAGATATTTATGCTTTCTGAGTTGATTTTTTCCACCACATGTAGAAGGTAACTTCTATTACCTTTAAACAGAGTCTAAGATATTTCTAACTTAAATGTGGCCTCTTACCAACCATGGTGTCTTCTGTTTACATATGTATGCAGTAAATCTGAAAATGCAAAAGGATCATCTAGCACAGGCAGCACAGGTGGCACTAGGCTTTTGCGGCACCTCTGTGTTCATGTAATAATGACAAAAACAGCAGAGTTCTCCTAGCATTACTATAACTTGATGTAGGAACAGGAGTTGAACCTTTAGGGAAACATTGCCCTTGTATCAGAGACGGGGGAAACTGCATCTCATCAGGATGCAATTTTCACCCCTCCCTCCTCTCTTACTTTGTTTTTTCTTTCAATTCTTCTCTCTTAGGTATTTTCTATCACATAGGCATAAATGGTGCAGCGTCTGTCTCTGGAGTCAGATAATTGTATGTAATATGTAATAAAGAACATGGAAAATCCTACTTCAAGTTGCAGTTAATAATTTCAGCAATATAAAAGATGGCCAAGAAATCATTATGTTTAACTTGCGTATATGTTTTCCATATTTTTCTATATTCATCATGTTCAAAAGAACCTATAAACTGCATAAGCAAGCATGACAAATCATTGCGTTCAGGAGCTTGGTTTTACAGAAGATCCACCCTACTGCAGGTAGGCATACCCTTTACATTTGCAGGCAATTCATATTGGGTACCAACATACATAATAATTATAGACAGCAAAAGTGGTGCAGCATGAAAAAAAAGTCATGCAGGATATACTGCCTCTTAGGGTAAAAGTACAATGCATAAGTTTTATGTACTACTTCAGCCTTACCTTGGCCATGAATAATGTTTTTGCATGGAGGGATTTTTTTTACATATCATTATCATAAATAGATAATAGAGGTTAATATTTAAGAAAATGAAATCCTTAGATAATGTAAGATGACATAAGTCTATTAATTGTTAGGTAATTATACCAACTTAAATCAGCTGAGAGTCTCAGCACCAAATGAAAAAGAGAAAGAAACAAAAGTAACTCTACCATGGTTCAAAAAGTACCTTGAATTCTGTTAACCATAATATTATGAGTAGAATTGCACATCTACTAAACTAAAATAGTGCTATTTTCTTTTCTTTTTTTTTTTTTCATTTTTATGTCCTTGCCACATCCAGTCTTATTTCAAATTGCTGATTCTTGAAGAAACAAAAGTATAAACCACATAATTAGTATTCTATTCCCCATAGAGCATAGAACTGGCCTTTGGGGGCCAGATGAGTCCATACTTTCAAATGAAGCACCAAGCAAAACGTCTACAAATATTCTGCTGTTTCCTGTTACATAGAACAGTTACCTCTTTTTCTACTGCTACAGCCCAGCTTATAAGCCTGCCCTCAGTAAATTAAAGGAAAAAACCACTTTCTTCAGATGCCATTCCTCTGTATGCACTCATGTCTCCAAGGCTTAAGATCTAACAGTCCTCTAACAACTTGGCCTGGAAAGATGAATAGCTTTTAAAACATTGTGTAGATTGTATTAATTGGGAAGGGAGTAATGGGTTTAGAGTAACTGGAACGGTTTTTAAACAGCTTGATTACAAGGATTATCACATGCACATTGAATTAGACAAATCCAGGGAAATAAGAATAGTTTCTGCCTTTCCTGGGCATCCATTTAAAGTAGAGAAATGTAGGACTAAAAGCAAATAGCACAACCTGTTTTAATCAAAGTAGTCTAGCAAGAAACAATCAATTAAAGAACAGTCTGATTCTCTGTGACATCAATGTATGAAAATCTGTTAGACGCCAGATTGTGTCTCAAGACACATATGATGAACTGAACAAAATGACCTGCTAATAGCTTTTACGGGTAATAAATGCATCATGTTATTGGTAATTCTGCAGATGGTAAATCAAGCTAATATCCAGGCTGAAACAAGCTACTTGTTAAATATACTTCAAAAATGTTCCTCCATGTTATTCCATAATTGTATCACACAGAAAAATAAGATGATTGCTACTTATTTTTAAGCATTTTTAATCAAGATGTGTTTCAACATGCATTTTAATTTTCAGATTCTTTAGAGAGAACACTTTTCTGACTGATCTGAGCTTTTGAAGCACAGCATTTGTATTTAGATTAGCAGCCCTATATAAGCTGTTACATATAAATGTTCTCAGCTTTCCTGTGTAACAGGTATTTTGAAACAGATTTCACAATGTCTAATGTCAATCTGAAGCTGCTATTCAGGGTGTGGGGCTTCCTGTGGTACCAATGTAAGCCATTTCCAAATGTGAAATTTTTGATTTCTGGATTATGAGATGTTGCAAAAACTGAGTTAATCAATCTGCAGAAAACAAGGATTCAGATGTTGGAATATATGAAATGATTGAGTTTGTACACCTATAAAAGACTAATTCTGTAAAGAATGGGATGAATTTATGCTCCAAATCCCATATCTATCCAATGCAGAAAAATTGTCAAAATGTTGACTCAAAAAATATTGATATAAGATGGATATCCCCCAAAATATCACTCAAAAATGTCAAGTGAAAGAAAATAAACACGAAAAATGTATTCCATCTCTTCATGCCAAGGATTTTACAAAATTGAGGAGTCCATACTTTTTATATTATTCTCTGTCAGTTTTTAATAATAAAAAAGTAAATTAATTTTCCGAGTAGCAATTATTTACTGTGGAAAAGCATGTACTAGCAATAATAAATTATATTTTTGTGGGTATCCAATTCAGTATTTATCCACAAGAAATTCAAGCAGATGTTCAATGCTCAATTATTATACTATCTGTTAAAAAGTGTTTTTGACAGGCTAATTCATCAGGAAACTAGAAAATGATTGGAAAACATTAATAAAACTTGAAGGCAACACCTTAACATGTTAGATACTCCAAAACCATTCAGGCAACTGAGAGTCACAGGTAGCAAAAAGCAAATATGATGAGGGAGCAAAATTGGAAAGATTTGTATTGGGGAATCTTTTGAACAGACTGCTTTTACCAGACTCTTGTGAAAGCATGGTGGCCTTGACCCTACCTCAGTGCTTTAGTTCTTCTACATTCCTTCGTCAGATCTAGACGTATTAATAACATCTTTTGTTACTCACCACTTACTACATACAGTTCTAGTTACATCTGCTCTCACTGCCCCTCACTTGAGGTAATACGTCTTGCTTGAGTTTATAATGTTTATTCTCAAAAATTTAGTCTTGCCATCAAATCTGTAGAACTGTTGATAAATGCTAAATAACGATAACAGCACCAAGGCTTTATTTAGACCTTAAAATTAATTTACTCAGAACATTTATGATCTGTTGTGGTCATTTTCAGTGAATATTGTAATCAAGTTACCAGTGAAGAAGCTGGAGAAAAGAGATTGTTAAAACTGTTTGTGCTGTTACAATACTGAATACCCTTTTCCCAGTATGGATGGAGGATTATGGATCAGAGGGAAGTAGAGGTAGCAATAGGATGTTCTGGCAGCCCCACTGCAAGTGTGGTTTCTGGCAAGAAAAGAAAATAAATATTGATCACCTATGTGGGCTGACTCCTGAATCACAAGGGCCATGCTCATGCACGTTTGCACATGTTGACTGATGTCACTCCAATTCATTAAAGGGTGGCAGAACACTACTTTCAAAGCATGCAGAAGTATTCATAGCAGAAACAATTGTATATTTGTCCAGTTATGGAAAAAGCAAAATATAATTTGAATTTTCTGATTTTGATTTAATTGTAAATAGATATAACCACAGATAAAAGATTGACCAAGATATTAACCAAAATATCAGGGCTTAATTTTACGGCCAGTGCTCTTTAATGTGTTTAACAATGATCTGGATGCAGGACTCTAGTGTACGTTAAGTTTGCTGAGAATACTAAACTAAGAGGAGCTCTGGACTCCCTTGAGGGTAGAGAGGCCTTACAGAGAGACCTGGATAAATTAAAGAGCTGGACAATTATCAGCTGTATGAAATTTAGCAACAGCAAGTGCAGGATTCTCTACCTGGAACAGAGCAATCCTGTTTATACATACAAACTGGGGGATGAGAGACTAGCGGGCAGTTCATGGAAAGAGATCTGGGGATCTGGGTTGATAGCAAGTTGATAGGAGTCAACAGTGTGCTCTGGCAGCCAAAGGGTCAACCGTGTCCTGGGGTGCATCAAGTACAGCATAGATGGCTGGGTAAGGAAGGCAATTGTCCCACTCCACATTGCACTGATGCAGGACCACCTCAAGTACTGTGTGCAGTTTGGAGCCCATCAATATAAGACGGACAATAAACTATTAGAGTGTGTCCAGAGGAGGGTAACCAAGATGATGAAAGGCCTTGAGTGCAAGACTTACAAGGAGCAGCTGAGGGCACTTGGTTTGTTCAGCCTGGAGAAGAGATGGCTGAGGGCTGACCTCATTGCAGTCTAAAACTTCCTCAAGGCAGGCAGCAGAGGGGGAGGTGCTGATCTCCTCTCTCTGGCCACCAGCAATAAGACAAGAGGAAGTGGAATGAAGCTGCATCAGAGGAAGTTCAGGTTGGACAGGAGGAAAAGGTTCTTCACTGAGAGGGGTGATCAGTCACTGGAAAAGGCTCCCCAGGAAAGTGGTTACAGCATCAAGCTTTTCAGAGTTCAAGGAGCATCTGGATAACATTCTTAGCTATATGGTTTAGGTAGTCCTGTAAGGAGCAGGGAGTTGGACTTGATGATATTTATAGGTTGTCAATGTGAAATATTCTATAATTCTAAAATAGCTGATCATTTGAGGAAATTGGGACCTCCTTGAAGAGAGGTTACTTTCAAAATATTAATAATTCATTGTGAGATAGTTACCTGTCTGTCCGTAAGTGCAATATGGCTGTGCGAAAGCATCCTGTGTTTCTATATATGCTCTTTTATGACTTATTTTTAAATAAGAATGTTTAGTTGAAAATATAACATATTATTTACTATATTTACAAGACAGGCCAGTGAAATAGTATTACTGTTGTATGTCCTTTATCCAACCCATCCAAAAGTTGGCTGTAATGCTGAAGCTGACTTTAGCTACTTTCTTGGTGAACTGGTGAAAAATGGAGAAATTCCATGAGTGCCTTTGCTTCCATCCTTCCCCCTTCATTCATCATCTGCTTGTTTCAAATGGGCCAACAACTCTACTTTGTATTTCCATGGAAACTGTTTTGTATATTAAAATGGGCAATAACTGGATTTAAAATTGTAATGATAAAGTCAGGAGTTACTGGGATAGTGTTCCCCACTAGTCATAAAAATTGTATGAGAATTTCTACTTGAGATTCACTTAGTACCATCTTGGAAAAGGGTTTGGCTCTCAGCAAAATACTCCTTGTTCATCGGCATATCATCATTATCCCTTTGACTTCTGACACAGTGCCCACTCTAAGGTTGTTTTATTATGGTAAATACTGAAAAAAATCCAGAGCAGGCAGCATGGTGAGGACAGTGTTTTTCAGCAGAAGTCCTCTCTCCATCATTTTTATTCAGTATAATATAGTAGTTGCCAGAGGCACTGTGCAAACACACAAACTTACTGTTGCTACCCAAAAGAGCTTAAACGGCTTAAGAGTCTTAACAACTACCATGGAAATATCTATCTTTCCATTTTATCTGAAAGAGGTAGAGTAACTATGAGGCAGTTTCTAACTCAGAGTGCGGTCTGTCGGTTCTCAGACTGGAAAATATCTGTAGTGAGAAAAGATGCTCAAAACAAAAAAGGGATACCTGAGAGATGACCGGGATGTTGCCTGTAGTGGAATTCGGGTTTGACCACAGATTTCACATTTCTCTTCCATTAGAATTGTCATTAAAAAGTGTTGTAGAAACATCCATACCTTTAAAAACATCTTCTCCTTCCCACCACTTTAGGAAGGGTAGATGGCCCTAGCAGATATTTTTCCCCAGATCATGATCTCTTTTGTTCCTTCAAAAGCAAAAAAAGAAAACATTTTGCTCCTTTTCCTTTTGAAATAATGGAATAATAAATGTTCGTAATAATAATTCCCAAGTAATTGTTTTTATGTGTTTAAAGGCAAGAACCAGTTTTCAGCATGCTGTAGCCAGTGTTGCAGCCCCTATGGTTGTCCATATTCTGGGTACCGTGGAAGTTAATAGCTTAGGAACAACTCAAATAATTTCACTTTAAAGCTTCTGTTTGCTTTCTGCATGATCAGAAGAGGGAAATCATGTGCCATATAGCTTGAGAAATTATATTTTTTTATACTAAAATTTATTTAAAATTAAGTATATGATATCAGTTTAAATATTGCTCTAAATTCTAAACTATAATCTCTTGGTAGATATTTAGTGCAAATTGAAAAAGCTTAAATGGCTTAAAAATGGCTTTGAAGCATTATGTAGAAGCAGTTATCATTTATAAATGATGGAACATTAATGGCTTCCTTCTACATTTAGCATTAGACTTTGAAGATGAAATGGAAGTGTCTCACTCCAGAAATTCACAACATATATGTGTGCCTACAAGTTTACTTAAAGTATTTATTTTGAGATTCTTTATTCTTTTGTAATATTCAGAAATTCAGAGCAGTAAATGTATTATGACCAAAGATTTATTCTCTAGAATGACAATAACCCTTTTCCATTTTTATTTTAGGTTTTATTTTAGTGTTGATGTACTTGCTAAATTACTGGTTTGTTACTTGCTCTCCTTTCTGACATTGTGCAATCTACCTGGCTTAGGGGAAAAAACAACTTCAGCTCATGAATGAAATAGCCTTAAATTTAAGAGGAAGAGATATCTTATAAGTAAACTATCCCAGTTGAAATCCTGTGGTGTAGGAGCTTAAGTACCTAACTTCCATGCCTGTCTCAAGGATAGCAGAAACACCTAAAAATAATGTATGGTTGCCTTTGACCTGGAATAAGTCATGATTTTAAATGATTCCATTATGGAGGAGTTATACTATGGGCTATTTTGCTCCTGGTGAGAGTTATATGGAGTAGTTTGTGTTTAATAAAAATGTGGGCAGCAAACTAGACAGGTTTAAGGAAAAATAAAAATTGGTGGGTTTTTCTAGATGAACATATGAAAGGTTGCCAGTGTCACTTTGTGTGCAATAGAAAGAAAAAATTAAAAATGGAAAGAGACAGATTTTGAACTAGCAATCTTCAAAGTTATCTGTCCAGTTTGGACTGGAAAGTGATAATATCTGTAGATTTCACATCAGCACAGGTCTCTCCTGTTGACAAGAGGAAGTTGGTCAAAATATTTGACAAGAGCAATTGTAAATTGAGCTCTACCGAATACCAGATAATATTTATTTTAAGGTCAACTTAGAATTTCTGATAATCGTATGTGACATATACTGTTTAGTAATGGAAAAAATAACTCATTTCTAAGCAGCAGTCAGCTGAGATTTTCCATGACGATTAATATGCAGTTGTTTTCTCCTGACTAAAGGCTAAAGTTTAAAAAAGGATTCTTAGTCCTACTGGATCTCTGTGACTGAATCCTGACAGTAACAAAACTGAAAAAAACCAAATCAAATTGTGCTGATGGGTCAGATGTCTAGAACTTTCAACTGCTCTTAAATATCTCTACAAGTTTTCCTTTGTGGATGATATTAAGCACAAAATCGAAGGCATAAAATGACAAATATTGGATCTAGCTTTGGTTTTTCTTCAAATTCATTTTAGGACCAGGTTCAGAAAATTGCTCAAGAGCATGACTAACTTTAAGCAGGCAAGTAATTCTTTGTTTCTTGGAGACTATATACATCTTTAAGGTTATATATAAATATTTTGC
>VYZX01011619.1:0-15196 GCA_013401335.1 Brachypteracias leptosomus
CCCAAACAATTCCATGATTCCATCCAGCAGAGCCCCGTGGCTGGGTGAGGACGCCCATGACCATCCTGCAGCCCAACAGGAGGAGCACGGGTGGCATCAGGGTGGCTGTTGGGGGTGAGCAGCCCCCCCCTTGGCTGTTGTACCCTCGTGTTTCATCGTCACCTCCGCCCGCACCAAGAGCCTCCTCTGAGTCACCCGTGTGTGGGCTCCGGCAGCTTCAGCTGCTCATCCTCTGCTGGTGCTGACTCGGGTAGAGCAGAACTATCCATCAACAGGGGGATGAAGCAGCCCCGGGTCCAGCTCCCCTCCTACCAGCTGCTCTCTCTCCCTGCTCCAGCCAGGGCTGCGTCAGGAGCTGCTGCTTGAGGAGCTCAAGTGATCTTCAAAAAGAAATATGGACTCATCTTTGTGCTGAAGGACTTAGTGCTCCTCCTATAAATCACAGCCCCTGGGGAGAGGAGCCTCTTCAACATCTTCCTGCCGTGTGTGGAGGCAGCAGGAGTGAGAAGATGATGGTGGGAACATCTCACCTCTGCTCTCTGATCCTCAGCTCCTCCAGGGTGAGGTTGGTGCTTGCCCAGCTGGCACTGGGGACTGGTCCCATGGTTGTGGTGGCCACCACGGCTCTCCTGGCCTGGTCACCCTCACCCTGCTGCCTGCCCAGCCATGGCTGCAGCTCTGCCCCAGCACGTGTCCTCTCCTGGTGCCCCAGGAGCAGCAGGGCAGGGGGTGGCTGGTGCTGGAGGACTTTTGTCAGCTCTCAAGCCCTCGAAGCTCTTTGTGGAGCTTGGCAGAGCTCTTTGCATGTGAAATAACAGGTCCCCAGAGAGCAAATCCAGAGTGAAATGTTCCTCCTGCTGATTGACACCCAGCTCTCCCCACTGATGATGTTAAAAGCTCTCTGGCTGTCAGCTGAGCCCTGCGGTCACCTGCCTGTCCCACTGTCACACGTGCCAGGTGACCCAGGCTCCCACCCCGACCTCCTGGGGGTTTCATCTCCATCCCCTCTACAGTCACTCAGATAACATGAGCTGGAGGCCCAGGGGCTGGGGAATCATGGAGAACGTTACATAGGGAAGCTCATGATGCCATGAACCTGGAGAGTGACCAAGTGATCCTTGTCACGGGTGTGGGTTGACCCAAAGAGAAGCCATGAGAGCAAAAAGACTCCTTGGAGGTGCAGCAGCTTTTGTGCTGGGGAGTTTGGGGGTGACCACATGGTGGAGGACAGGAGAGTGGCAATGGTCACCAGGACAGGGACAGGCTTAGACCTTGTCCTACAGCCACTGCCAGTGTCACACAGCTGAGGGAGCTGGGGGGGTTGAGCCTGGAGCAAAGGAGGCTCAGGGGAGACCTTCTGGCTCTGCACAACTCCCTGACAGGAGGTTGGAGCCAGGGGGGGTGAGATCTCTTGTCTCCAAGTGATGGGACAAGAGGAACAGGCCTCAGGTTGGCCCAGGGGAGGTTGAGGTTGGAGCTGAGGAACAATTTGTTGTTGGTCAGGGCTGTGAAGGGCTGTGCCAGGCTGGGCAGGGCAGGGGTGGAGTCCCCACCCCTGGAGGGGTTTCCAAGGCTGGAGATGTGGTGCTGAGGGCCAGGGGTTAGTGGTGCCCTGGCAGGGATGGGGGGACTCCATGAACTTTAATGATCTCTCCCAACCCAAACAATTCCATGACTCTCTCACCCAGCTGAGAGAACACAGCCTGCCCCCCCCTTTCTTCCCTGCTGGCCCCTCAGGAGGGGCTGCCCAGGCCCCCCCAGCCCCCCCTGTGCTGCAGGACCCGTGTCAGGAGCCTGTCGGCGGCGATTAGGGAGCACAAAGCCGATGGGGCTGGGGCTGGGGCTGCTGGAGGGGAGGACTGGCCACAGAGCACGTCCCAGCCGCTGCCCCGGGTCACACGAGGCCACGGGGCTGTTACACAAGGGCTGGCAGGGACTCTGCGTGGCCCCGTGTCCCAGGACACCCTGTCCCACACCCCCCGGGGTCCCCCAGGGCTCCTGGTCGCTGCCCAACACGTCTCGTCGCTGCAGGGTGAGGCTCAACCTCACTGTGTGTGTCCCATGGTGGAAAAAATGGAGGTCATGGATAGAAATGGGGCTGTGGGGGCTCCTACCTGCTGTGACCTGCTTGGTTTCAGGCTGGACATCTGAGGCAGGTCCAGAGGAGGGCTGGAACATCGCCCCTATGAGGCCAGGCTGAGAGTTGGGGTTGTTCAGCCTGGAGAAGACTCCAAGGAGACCTTCTGGTGGCCTTCCAGCACCTTAGGGGACCTGCAAGAAAGACCTTAGGGGACCTGCAAGAAAGCTGGGGAGGGACCTGTATTGATAGGACAAGAGGTGATGGGTTCAAACTGGAGATTTAGATTAGATGTAAGGAAGAAATTCTCACTCTGAGGGAGGTGAGACCCTGGCCCAGGTTGCCCGGGGAAGCGGTGGATGCTCCTGGAGGTGTTCAAGGCCAGGTTGGATGGGGCTTGGAGCAACCTGGTCTGGTGGAAGGTGTCCCTGCCATGGCAGGGGGGTGGAACGAGATGATCTTTAAGGTCCCTTCCAACCCAACCCATTCCATGATTCTATAATCTGTGCAAAGGGAGAAAATCTTTGTGGCTCTACAGGACACGTTCCTTGGTGGGTTCGTGGGCTGGGTGAGGGGCTGCTCATCCCCCTTGGCTGCCAAACCTCAGGGATGGGACAGGACAGGGGGTGTTTCTGCAGGTTTGGTGCCTTCCTTGGGTGCCCTGAGCCCCCAGGGCTGGCTGGACCCCCCCTTGGGATGGGGCTGGTACCACCCCAGGGCCTCGATCTGCCCCTTACTTAGGACAAATACACGAGGCTCAGGTTTCAAGTTGTGTGTGGCTTTTCAACCCCATCAAACAGCTTTATTCACACAAACGTCCCTTAATTTACAAAGCCTCTGCCACTCATACACATCAGGGTATCCACAGTGTTCAGGGAACTTAAATAGAACGTCTCATACTGACCCGAGTAAACCAAGTACAAAAAATAGTTATATAAAGTTGTTCACACATAGGTCCTAGATCACCAGCTTCTGTGCAAAAAAAAAAAAAAGAGAAATACAGATTCTTTTACTAGTATCTTTAGTTTGGAGTCTGGGTTTAAGCCTTCTGCTCTGGCTAGCTCAGCACAGGGAGGGAGAGCAGGGTGGGGGCCAGGGTGGTCCTGGCCTGGGGGTCCCCCAGAGCTGCTGCAGCCCTGGCACCTCCCCTGGCATGGCAGGAGCATCCCCTGCATCCCAATGCCAAGGGATCCAGCAGCACGAGCATCCCCTGCATCCCTATATTGAGGGATCCAGCAGCAGGAGCATCCTCTGCATCCTGATGCTGATGGATCCAGCAGCACAAACATTCCAATATTGAGGGATCCAGCAGCACAAGCATCCCCTGCATCCTAATGATGGATCCAGCAGCACAAGCATCCCAATATTGAGGGATCCAGCAGCATGAGAAACAGCCACATCCTGATGCCAAGGGATCCACCATGAGCACCAGCCATATCCCGATGCATCCAGCAGCACCTACATCCCTCAGCATCAGGATCTACCTTCCCCCCACTGCCCCCCAGACCCGTGCAGCCCAGCCACTGGGCAGCTGTAGTGTGAGGCTGGGGCAGCAACCCCTGGGGTGACAAAGGAAAGCAGCAAAGCAGTTCCCTGCTCTCCTGCCCTGCAGCAAGCACAGGGAAACATGTCCCAGGTGATGCCCTGGAGGTCCCCGAGCCCTGGGACACGTGGCAGGCTTAAACCCAGACTCAGGACTGCACACAGGAGACACGGGACGCACAGAGGGGAGGATCCCACGACGATGGTAACGTGTGTTTGAACTCTTATTGCTCCAGAAAGGCTCCAGGAGCCTCTGATATGTGAAGGAGCTGGGTCCTGAGGAGTAAAGGAAGACCACAGGGGATGTGTCACTAGCACTGCTGAGCCTCACGCACAGCAGCGAGGGGACAAGGGGGAGCTAATCTAACCCCTCTAGGCTAGAGCCACCTCTGCCCTCTCCTCCCCAGGGAGCCCAGCTCTCCAGGAGATCCCCGTGCCCCCGGCCTTGCTGCAGGCTGGTGCAGATACCACGTTTCCCAATCCTCCTGAGGCTTGGCTTGTTCCCCCCCCCCACCCCACACCCCTCTTGTAAACAGCATAGTCAGAAGTAAACAGTTTCATACAATCACTCCCCCGGCGCTGGGACCCCGCAGAGGGCAGCGGGGTGCTTGGTTCCCCCCACACTGACCAGCCCCCCCTCCCAGCACCTGCATGTTCAGCTTCACTGTGGCCAAGAAGAGATGGAGACAACCTGGCCCTGGGCTGGGCAAAGGGCTGCAGGCTCAGTGCCAGCTCCTCAAGCTGGAGTTTTCCCAGCAGCACCTCCTAACGCCAAGAAGATCCAGAGTGGAGGGAGAAGATCAGCCTGAACCCAACAGATCCACCTGGGAAGAGAAGCCTGAAGATGCTCCACCCCACAGAAGGTGCAGGTTTGAGCTGTGCCCACCTTGGGAACAAGGGGAGTGCTGGGCTGGGTAAAGTGACTGGGAGGAGAGGTGCTGGGAGCTGTAAACACGAGGCAGGTCCTTGTAGAGTCTGGGGAAGTCGAGCACGAACAGCAGCAGAATCATCAGGGAGAAACACTCTGCAGAGGACACACTAAGGAGGGGAAGGTCCAGGCTGGCCAAGGGCTGGCAGCCCCGGGGCTGGTCCTTGGGAGTGTTTGCTAAATCCTACTAAGGCACTACGGTCTAGCTCACTACCAACAAGCTGCTCAGAAACACGCTGCAAAGCAAAAGCTGAGGTGGAGACGTGTGGTTTGAGGATGGCCTGAGACAGGGGTGGGCTGAGAGGGCTGATCCTTCCACCCATGGAAACCTCCTGCTGGGAAGCTCCCTTCAACTGGGATGCCAGGGCTGGTGAGGAGCCCTCCCAGCAAGGAGAAGCCAGGTGAAGTGGGAGGATGGAGCCCTCTGAGTGCCCCCTTTCAAGCCAGGGTTCAGGTAGAAGAGTTACAGCAGTGGGGAGCAAAGGCTCTGTCGGGTGGAGGAGGGTGGTGAGGACACTAACACTGCACTTGTGAGCTACAGGGTCTCACCACAGCCCTCTCCAGGGGAGAAACCCACCTGCAGCCCCCCCAACAGGGACCTGCTGCTGGGCAGAGAGAAATGAGAGCTCCTCAAAGCCCCAGCTGCTCAAAGCCCAGTAACCAACTGGGAGGAGTGGGTTCAGCCATGGTCTGGGCAGCCCACAGAGGCATCCCCAGGAGAGCAGGGGCTTGGCACTGAACTGGTGCTGTCCAAACCTCCACAAGTCACAATAGATGGTCTGGAGCCTCCTGGCATCGTCCTCCCTGCAGTGACAGCCTTTGCTTTGTGTCCTGGAGTAGATGGACAAGAAGAAACAAACCTCTCCTCCTTTAGCTCTGCCTTGGCCCTCCCGGATCTCCTGCATTTCCCCTCACTCCCATGAGGTCAGCAAAGGACACTGAGTAGAGACAAGGAGGTGCTGCCAGCTCAGGAACCTTCCAGTGATGACCCAGGAAAGCTGGAACCCACACAGGAGCAGCTCCCAGAGCCAGGGACGAGGGGTCAGGGGACCCTGGGCAGCTCAGGAGTGATGCTGGGTTGGACCAGCCCATTCCCCAAGCCCCTGCTGGGTGAGACACGGTGTGGTGGGTCCAGAAGGTGCAGGGTGGAGCAGAGGGGGTGCTTTACATTGCATTTACAGTGAGCAGAGTCTAAAGACCATCACCACGGAGTATTAGTGTTGCTCTAAACCCAGGCAAGGAGATGGAGAATGAACTGCTCAGCCTGAGGCTCCAATCTCCTTCCCTGAGCTGTCACCAAACCCAAACAGCAGCACTTGGCTTCCTGGAGAGTTATTGAGTGGGGAAAAGTGTCTGTGGGAGGGCAGAACCCAGCCCCTGAGCCATGTAGGCCAAACCTCCTCTTCTCCCAGGAGTTGTTCCTCCCAACCAAAGCCTGGCCTGGCTGGGGCTGGGTTCTGCTCCTCTCCCACACACCCCCCCCACCCAAACCGTACCTGGGGGCTCCCTGCTGCCCCCTGAGCACAAACACCCTCCCAAGCAGCAGGAGAAGGCAGGTCCAGCAGCAGAACCCACCTTGCCCCATGCTGTTCCAGCTCCTCCAGCCTCTCAAGGCCTGGCAGGACCCACCTGCTGGGAGCTGCCTGGCCAGGACATGATTGAGCTGCAAGACTCACATTTTCTAAAGGATTTCACTCCAGCAATAGCTCTGCTCTCCTTTCCCCTGGTGGAACAGCCTGAACCCCAGAGTTGTGCCCCCCTGGAGCCTGGCAGCATCCCTGCTGCTGCCCCCACCTCCCTGTGGAACCAGATCTTCTCCAGAAACACCCACTGAGGCAGTGGCAGCCCAGGAGACCTGGGGGAGGCTGGGCAGGGGCAGCTCTGCTCCCTGGATCTTGTTTAAAATCACCTCCTGAGCAGAGAGCTGCTGGGCTGTGCTCCTCTCCAGGCCCCTGCAGCCCCCCCCACGCCCCCAGAACACCCTTTCCCAACAGAATAAAGTAACACCCAGAAGATTTCACATTGCCAGAGATCCTGCAGACCAGGGGTCTTCTGAATCACCATCTTCCCTTATCTTTGACTTCCCTCGTTGCACGTAAATAATGGAGATTATGGGTCCCTGGTAAACAAACCTGCAAGAAAAAACAAGAGAGGAGAAAGAGAGGTCAGGTACAGCAGCTTGGTCCTGGTTACTGCCTTGGGATGGGTGTTCTCCTCCCACTCTGCTCTGGTGAGGCCATCTCTGGGTCCAATTCTGGGCTCAAGAGAGACAAGGAGCTACTGGAGAGAGTCCAGTGGAGGTTGTGGAGATGCTGGTGGGACTGGAGCATCTCTGTGCCCAGGACAGGCTGAGAGCCCTGGGGCTGCTGAGCTGGAGAAGAGAAGCCCCAGAGGGGATCTGATCAATGCTGATCAAGAGCTAAAGGGTGGGGACAAGAGGATGGGGCCAGACTCTTGTCAGGGGTGCCCAGGGACAGGACAAGGGGCAACAGGCACCAAGTGGAACCCAGGAGGAGAAAGTTGTTTGGGGTGAGGGTGTTGGAGCCTGGCCCAGGCTGCCCAGAGAGGTTGTGGAGTCTCCTTCTCTGGAGAGATTCCAAAGGGCCCCCTGCTCTGGGGGAGCTGCTGGAGCAGGGGGGTTGGACCAGAGCATCTCCAGAGCTCCCTCCAACCCCACCACACTGGGACTTGGTGAGTCCAGGCTTAGTTGTCCTCTTAAGGTAATTCCAGGCCTCCACAGAACCAAGCAGCTGCCACAGCGAGAGCCTCAACTGGAACAGGGATCAGAGGGAAGAACAACTCATCACTCCTCACTCAGTCCCAGATGGTTTCCCCACATCTCTCTACTCCTCAGTGCTTTTGTTACCAACCCAGGCACTGCTGGCCTGGGCTCTTCACAGTCATTCCTTTCTCAGGAGAGGTCCAGAGCCCTGCACAGAGCACACTGCCAAGGCCAGCACGAATCCAGCCCCATCAGTCCTTGGGCTGAGCTGGGAAGGGTTGGCTGGGGGCTGAGCATCACCTCACACACCAACCCATGGGTGACAGCCCAGCTAGAGCAAGGACAAGTGTTCCTGCAGCAGAGCCTGGCCTTGAGGCTCCACGTGATGTGCTGGCTCCCAGTGCTCCACTGGGCAGGGTGGAACAAGCTGTGACACTGGGGACACCCTGCCCCGCTCGCCCCATGCGTCAGCAGCACCTTGGGCTCCTCAAGTGGCTCTGGGAGAGGCAGAGAAAATCCATTTAATGGGTGAGAGCAGGAGGGGCTCGTGCTGAGCTCACTCACTGCAGCCCAGGAGGATGCTCAGTGTCAAGGATTTTAGGGGAAAACGAGCAGATCTTCTGCTGGACCAGTCCCTGCTCCAGCCACAGCATCCTCCTCTAGTCATAGAACTGTCAGGGCTGGAAGGGACCAACCCAGTAGCTGGGAGCTACTGAAACAAAGACAAACCTTCACCCCAAGGGTAGGACCCTTCACGTCATCACCCCTCGTGCTCTGCATGGGAGGGAACCTTCCAGCAGTTTATTTTTTCCCCAAGTTTAAGCTCTGAGCTCAGTTACGTGGAAAAAAAGGGGGTAGGGAGTGGATTTAGCTGCCCCTCCACCTTCAGCAGAGGCAGAACCACCACGGATGGGCAGAGGGCTCTGCAGAGGCACTGCTGGAGAACTGCCACTGCCCAGCAAATGACTCAAATCCCTCAGCCCCAGAAATCTCATTAAAGAAATCCCTGCCCCAGGAACACATTTCTGAAGGAAGAAGCTGCCTCTGATGCTGGGGGCAGAGGCCAGGGCCGTGGAGATGCTGCTTTTCAGGAGGGGTGAAGCAGGAGATGCCACCTTGCCAGGCTGCAATCAGAACAAGAGTGTCTCTGTCCCAGAGGGCACCCAGACATCAGGTCATGGGCAAGCACAGCACGAATTCTCTGGCAGGTTTCTCCTGAGCACAGCTCCATTAGCAAGTAGGGCAGTGCTTGTTCATGCTCCCATGGAGCAGGAGCAATGGGAGGGGAGGTTCTGGCTGGAGCAGCCCCCAGCTCTCAGCTCTGAGGCAGGAGAACTCGTCCCACTGACGCACGTTGGTTCAGGGGCTTGGTCGAGAGCTTTTAATCCCTCCACAGATGCCACTTAGAGTTTTAATCAGCTCGAATGTTCATTTGGTATCAGCAGGGTATGAACCAGCAGCCCATGGAGCCCTCAGCCAGCACCTAAGGAAGGTGACACTCATGTGGGGGTCATGGCAGGGAGGGGAGGAGGTGATGAGGTCCATGGGGTGAGGCAGAGAGAACCCAGCACCTCCTGGTGTCACCCACATCACCCACCCCTGCGTGGGAGCTCAGGGGACAGGGGAAGGGGGCTGAGAGCCACGTTATCTCCAAGTTCTTCCTCACCCTCTGCACTCCTTGGGGGCTTCCTTAAACCCAACCACAGCAGCCTCCCCCAGGAGGGGACAGACACCAACACATCTGGCCAGAGGTGAGAAGATCCAGCCCATCCTCAGGGCTTTGCTTCTCCCCAGGAGGATGTCACCACCCCGTGGGGTGGCCCTGGGAGGCTGCACCACTGCCATGACCTTGCTTCTACTGTCCCACAGCTTTTGGCCACGCCAAGACCAACAAACCACGCTGCAAACAGCCCCGAGCCAAAGCCACCATCACTTCAGAGGTTAAACCACTCTTCTCCTTGGCTGCTCCTCTCCTCCTGGCCAGTGGGGTCAGGGTGCTTCTACCACATGTAAAACATGAGGTGGGTGGTGCTACCAGAGGAGATCTGACCTGGACAGCTCACAGAGAAGCTGCTGCTGAGCACCTGATCCCTGCCCTCCAGGCCTGGAATGCTGTAGGACAGCAGTTTATTGCCTGGTGGTGCTCAGGGGTGGGCTCCACCACACAGGGAGGGCAGATGAGCTTGTTCAGCAGTAGCAGCTCCTGCTGCACGTTGAAAAGGCAAAGAGCAGAACAATGCAAATGGGGCCTTTTGGCTGGGACTGGAATGATCTAAAGCAGTGAGAGAGGAGGAAGAGGAGGGAGCCTGGCTGGAGGCAGCCCCTGGGATGCTGCAGCCTGAACCCACCCCAAAAACATACCTACTGTCTTACCCATAGTGAAAATACCACAGAACAGGATCTACCAGAACAAGCTGCCTCCTACACTGTCCGCAACACTTGGCCCTTGAGGTCCCACTGAAGCTGTGGCCACAGGAGGCCCCTCACCTGCCCTGGGGAACTCAAGGGGCAGCTACAAGAAACAGGCAAAGAAAAAGATGTTTATGTGGCAGTGAAGGAGAGAAGAGTGGCCCCGACCTTCCAGCACAGACAAGGAGGGATGAAGTGGTGCAGTCACAGCAATCCAGAGACAGCAGCAGGTACTCAGCACAATCCAGCCACTCCCAACTGTCCCCTTTTGTCCTCTCTGCCCAAAATAGGTGCTTCTGAGAACAGTCTCAGGCTGTAGACAAACTTCTCTAGAAGGTGGGGAAGCACAGAGTCCAAAGAAGAAAGAAAAGGCCTTGGTTCTGCCCAGGGAAATGCTGCTTATCTCTGCTGGACCTACCAGCAGCACTGGTGAGAGGAGCAGGGAGGTAAACGGGCTCCTCTCCACCCCAGACAGAAGAAACCAAGCCAGGAACATCTTCCTGGCTGCAAACTGACACCTAATACCTGTGCTTGGAAGGGAAACAGAGCATGAGAGCTGCTGAGTGGCAGGTGTGAGCAGCATCCGTGGCAGAATTACAGCAAAGCTGCTGGGACACGAAGGGGAATCAGGAGAGGTCAGTGAGGTACCAAGGAACAGGCACAAATCTGCTTGCCTGGGTCACAGGGGGTTACAGTTTTCCAGGTGAAGCCATGAACCAAGGCTGAGCAGGGCCTGAAGCTGTCCCAGGGAAGAAGAACCCTCTGCATGACCCAGCAGCCCTCCAAGCCATGCAGCAGAGCCACAATTAAGTTGGAGGAGGTCACTTGAGTTTCTCGGTCAACTTAAATTACCTGAGAACAGAATTCAGGCCTTGCTCTAAATCCCATTTTAAGCTTCTCAAGCAGGTTTCCAGTTGAAGATTTGCATTTAATAACAGCCAGAGGGAGGCTGCTCTCAACACAAATACACCACACATGGGGAGAAAAAAATAAAACCCACACAGGGGAGCACCCCAAATATTCTGCTGCCCCATCCCCGAGCCTGGGGAAGGCTCCTCTCAGCCCTGAGCTTGCAGGGAGCATCCAAGCAGTGCCAGGCTCTTATCTGGGCCAAGTGGGCAGGCTACGTAAGCCAGGGTGGGTTATATAAGAGCATCCATCTCTGCTGCAGCTGTGTCACGATGACAACAGAGCCAACGATCGGTGCAGACTCACGGCCAGGGATGGAGGTGGAAGGGGAGGAGGGGGGGGTTGCAGAAGGCAGCTGGGTTCTGAGCAAACAGCCCAGGGGTAGGACTGTCCCCTCGCCGTTTGTTATCCCTGCATGTCCTATTCTGCAGCTCTGCACAGGATGAATTCTCCCCCGAGGGCAGGGGCTGGTTGCATAACTCGGCAGCATCCTCGTCAGCAGGGCAGGCACAGATGGCAAAGCCTGGGCAGAGCCAGGGCAGCCCCACACCCAGCCCCGGGGTGCCAGGTGGGGTGCCCAGCTCCTGCCCCGGGGCCTTTATCACACCCATCTTAAGGGCTCACACCTCTGCGGGTTCACTCCTCCACCCTGATCCCCAGTCTGCACATGTACTGGGACCAGTCCAGCCCCAGCCCCAGGCAGGAGCAGTCGCATCAATTACTAGAGCTGAGATCTTCAGGGTGTTACGTGTTCTGAGCCCCGGTGGGATGGCCTGGGGAGCAGTTTGGACAAACCAGCAGTGACAGAACTAGACCTATCCCATGGGCCTTTCCTTCTCTGTACCCCTGATCCTCTGCAAACAGCACAGAGCTCACCTGGGGTGCACACACAGAGAGGGCACCTCTGTGCACCCATCTAGGGAGCAGCAGGGGCTCTACCCAAGCTCAGGAACCCTCAGCTGGGCAGCAAGGAGCGAAACCTGACAGAATTCCTCCACCCTCCCCACCACCCTGGTGCCACCTGGCCAAATGAAAGGGGTTTAGAGCAGGAGTGTGGTGAGGAGCAGCTGAGGGAGCTGGGGGGGTTGAGCCTGGAGCAAAGGAGGCTCAGGGGAGACCTTCTGGCTCTGCACAGCTCCCTGACAGGAGGTCGGAGCCAGGTGGGGTTGGGCTCTTCTCCCAAGGAACAAGGGACAGGACAAGAGGAAAGGGCAAATGAGAAATCCCAGATGACAAGGGGTGAGGCTGAGTCTTCCCAGCCCAGGTTCTCTCTCACGCTCTGTTTGTCCACAGGAATCCCTGGTAACAGCTTCTGTTTACAGACAATTTTGCCATTCAGGCAACACCTCCCAGTCCTTCACTGTCACTGGTTAATGACACCATCAGCTCCCCCACAGCCCTGGGCATCCTTCCAGCCCATGTGTGACCACCCAGGCCTCGGGACGTGGACAACTGAGCTTGGGACTATTTAAGAACCAAGCTGGGGAGGAGCAGGGAGGGGGATTCTGCTTGACCAGAGCTGAGGGTTTTGTAATCTTCCTTCCTGAGCAGATGCAGGTCTACGAACCCAGATGCTGGAGACCATCCCACCAGGTTTGGGCAGCTGCAGTTGACACCAGAGGGAAGTTCTGCCTTCAGCAAGGAAACGAAACGAGACAGCCCCACGAGACAGCCCCACGTGCCTCACGTAGGTGAGAGCAAAGGGCTCTGTCTGTGCCAAGAGGGACTCACCACCCCAGTCAGTGCCTGCTCCCCAGCCAGCCAAGCCCCAGGGTGTCCTGTCTGAGTCTGAGGGGAAGGGGACAGCGTGAGACAGGAGCTCCCAGCACTGTCCACAGCAATTACAGCACGTAGCAGAGGAGGCAGAACTGGCAGCTCCTTCCCTGCTCCTGGGAGAGATGCAAGCACCCAAAGCTGATGTCAGAGGGTGCTCTCAGGTCTCTCTGCCACGCACCAACCAGGACCTCTGAGGAGCGGAGCTCCTGCCCAGCTTCCCTGGGTCTTTCAGCAGCAGCAGGACATGCAGCTGCTAATCCTGTTTCCCACCTCTAACTTCTTATTTTTGCAGTAGAATAGGTGGAAAAAAAACCCCTTCCAAAGCAGCGCTCTGATGAGTCACTACAGAAATAGCTCTGGGAACATAAAAGCCTCCTTTGTGTCACTACAAAGTGTGCGATGGGGCTGGGACAGGAGAGAGAAGGGCAGGAAAGCTGCAGATGACTTACCCAGCTGCAAAGCACAGCGGTGCCCTGCCCTGAATTCAAGCAGCACATGTAACCTGGTCCATCCTGGTTTCAAGCTCAAAGGCATCAGGTCGATCCTGCGGGTTAGCAGCCAACATGTCTTTCAGGAGCTGCTTGATGCCCTCAGACATGGAAGTCCTGCGCTTCTGAGGGATGTGCAGCTCCATCTTTGGGTTTTCTAGCAGCGCTTCCCCAACGGGCACAATCTCAGTCCCCTGCTTGATGTAGGTGCCCAGCAGCTCCCTCTTGGTCTCGGCGTCGATGAAGGTGATCCTCTCGATCATGGCCCAGATGATGATGCCCAGGGCGAAGATGTCTGCCTTGGCAGTGTAGTGCCCCTCCCAGACCTCGGGGGCCATGTAGAAGTCAGAGCCACAAGCCGAGGACAGCCAGTACTTGTTCACATTCACAGTTTTGTGCTCGTGGGCCCCCTCCTTGCCCCGGGCAGTCAGGCCAGCACACACCTTGCTCAGCCCGAAGTCGGCCACCTTGAGGACGGGGGTGCCGGACTTCTCGGTGATGAGGATGTTGTCTGGCTTCAGGTCCCGGTGCACGATGTGGTTCTTGTGCAGGAAGGCGATGGCGCTGGTCAGCTGCAGCATGAAGCTCTTGTTCGTGGCTGGGTCGGGCCTCCGTGAGAGCACGTACTGGTTGAGGTCTCCTCCCTCACAGAACTCCATCACGAACCACAGGTAACAAGGTTCCTCTGCGTAGCCCAGGATCCTCTCACCTGAACGAGAGGGACAGGAGCAGGAGTGAGGTTTTCAGGCATATTAAACAAAATATCCACGCTAATATCAGCACGGGCAGGGAACGGGTCTGGTTGAGCTGGATTTTAGGCTTTAAGAACGTGGCCAGGACCTGTCGTGCTGCTGGGTGGTGCTGGCACTGCTGTGGCTTCAAGCACCTTGAGATCTTGAGTACCAACCACATTTATCTGAGCCCATCACCAGCTCAGGGACCTGCTCCCAGCACAGAGCAGGGGCACAAGTGACACCAAGCACAGGTCTTCTCCTCTTCTTGCCAGGAATTGGGAGCAGAGGGTTATTTTCCTCCACTACCATCCTCCCCAGGCTCCAGCAGCCAAAGCAGCAGAGACTAAAAGCACAATTAGCAGCAAACCCACAGGAAAAATACCAGCTCTATGTCAGCTTCATCTCTCCCACCTGAGCTCTGCTGCAGGAGGCAAAGGACAGCCCTGAACACACCAGCACAGCCCAAGAGCAGCCCCACCAAAGCCTGGAGCACGCTGGTTCTTCTCAGGCTAAACCTGAGTGTTTAGGGGAGCTCTCACCTCACTCAGCTTTTAAAAAGCCCCAACAAGTCTTTAAAGAGAAGAAACAAGAGATTCAAGCTCTTCAAACTCAAGAGTGTCTTGGGTCCACCAAGGTTTTACTCCACAAACCCTCCTGGCCAAGGAAAACCACTCCTTGCTCATCAAGGAGAAGTGCAACAGCATCATATGGGTTCAGGGGGCTGGGTTTGCCAAGGGGGATCCCCAGGGCATCCTGGCATCGCGACGCGATGCCAGGATGCCCTGGGGATCCCCCTTGGCAGACCCAGCCCCATTAAGTGGTGCCAGGATGCCACCAGCCCCCCCAGCACCTGCAGGTGCCAAGCAGAAGCTGCACACACAACCAGACCATCGTGCTGCTCTAGATCCAGGTTGTTTTCCACCCTCCAGGACCCTCAGGGAGGAGCTGGAGGCCACCACTCACCTCTGCCACAGTGACCAAGTCCCAGCCAGGGTGTTTTGAAAGCAGAGAAACGACTCCAGCCCTCTGCCAAAGTTGGGGTTTGTTCTAGCAAAGCCCTAGGGAGCATCTGGGAAAAGCAGTTCCCAGCAGCAGGTAAAGCCAAGGACACACCAAGGCCTGGGCTGCTTGTGCCTGGGATGGTCAGTGATGGATCTGGGTGGGAATATTGGTTATTTGCACAAACAGTCTGTATCCATGGCTACTGCTATGGCAATGGGAGCCTGCACAACACGAGGGTTTGGCTGCACCTCCCTGCCCTCAGCAGGAGAGGAAGGTTGAGGTCTGGGGGATGGGAGGGACTGGGTGCACTCGGAGAGGTCAGATGAGACCCTCGAAGGGCTGGAAGGGGGCTCAGCACAAAAGCCCAAGGGCCAAGTGGGGGCAGCACAGGAGAACTTGGCTCTGGAGACCAAAATAGTGACCAGGAAAAGCTGGAGACTGCAGGAGACTGAAGCCAAGGCTGCTCATCCTGGGAACAAGAGCCCTTTGCACAGCCAGGACAGCCCCAGCTCAGCCCCTGCTACCACCCTGGGTTTGCTGAACCCCAGTGACACCACATCAGGACACGGGGCTTTGTGTTCTGCTCCTCTCACCATCCCTGTATCCCCA
>VYZX01011619.1:31461-42443 GCA_013401335.1 Brachypteracias leptosomus
CGGGGTGACAGCCCCCAGTGTGGGGGGGCTCATCTCACCGGCCGTCCCAGCCTCCTTGGCCTTGGAGCGAGACCGAGGTCCCGCAGAAGGGACACTTGGGAAGAGAGATGGACACGGGGGTCCTGCTTGTAAAGCCAGAGTTTGTTCTCCAGGTGGTGAAGGCCCCGAAGGCATCATGGGGGGGCCACGGCTGGTCCCTGGGGGGCGGGGGGGCCGTGGGAGCCCGGCCAGGCAGTGGAATTCCCATGGGAGGGGTCCCCGTGGGAGCTGGCGTGGAGGCACTGTCCCCATCCCACAGCCCAGCTGGACCTTCCCCAGGAGCTCCTTCTCCACCAGCTTCACTGGTGGGCAAACCCCAGCTCAGTGGGTGCATCCCAAAGGGACGGAGCTGGCAGATCCATGACCGAGCTGCCCCCAAAACCGGGGTGTCCACGGATGGGAGCTGACCCCACAACCCTGCGGGCTCCATCCCCAGCCACGGGTCCTGCAGCACATCTTCACGTCGCTCTCAGTGCTTCCAAGGAAATCCTCCCGGGGAGGACCAGGGGGGAGCCGGGGGGTCATTTCCTCGGGATCTGGACACTGGCATACTCAGAGCCGGGCTCCTCGGGGCGCGGGGCCGGGCGCTTGGGCGCGTTGTTGAGGTGCACCATGTCCAGGTCGGCGTAGGTGAGGTTGTCATCGCTGGGGGGGGGTTGGCTGGTCTGGATGGAGGCGTATTCTGACTGCTGGCTCATCTCCACCATCCTGCGGATGGTCTTCCTCTGCCCCTCGAAGTTCAGGTCGGCGTAGGTCAGGTTGTTGGGGTCGGATTCCTGCGTGAGACAACAGGAATTCTTCTTCTGGGAGGACAAGTGAGGAACCCTCCTGATCCCACCTACACACCAACCCAAAGCCCCACACTGAAGTCAGTCCTGTTGCTGGGAGGGCTCAGACTCCTCTGGGTCAGGAAGATCCCACAACAGAATCATAGAATTGTTGTGGTTGGAAGAGACCTTTAAGCTCGTCAAATCCACCCGTTCCCCCATCCCTGCCAGGGCACCACTAACCCCTGGCCCTCAGCACCACATCTCCACGGCTTTGTCTTGTTCCTTGGGAGAAGAGCCCGACCCCCCCTGGCTCCAACCTCCTCTCAGGGAGTTGTGCAGAGCCAGAAGGTCTCCCCTGAGCCTCCTTTGCTCCAGGCTCAACCCCCCCAGCTCCCTCAGCTGCTCCTCACCACACTCCTGCTCTAGACCCTTCCCCAGCTCCATTGCCCTTCTCTGGCCACGCTCCAGCCCCTCAAGGTCCTTCTGGGAGTGAGGGGCCCAAACCCGACCCCAGGATTTGAGGCTGTTCCTCCCCAGTGCCCAGTCCAGGAGGACAATCCCTGCCCTGCTCCTGCTGCCCACACGGGTGCTGACACCAGGATGCTGGTGGCTTCTTGGCCACCTGGGCACACTCTGGCTCATCTCCAGCCATCTCTCAACCAACACCTCACGCTTTACCCCTTACTATGTCTTCGAATCACCAAAATCACCAGCCATGGCTACCACAGACAGTGATCCAAGAGCCACCACTCCAGCCTCCCCATCACCCCGGGCTGGGAGCGATGGGCAGGGGCCAGTCTGCCCGGTGATGCCCACGCAGGAGCTGGCAGAGGCTGGGTGGGACAGACAGATTGGTGCTGATCACGACTCGGCTTGTGACTGCGTCACCAAATGCAAAACAAGTCCAGGAATAGCCTGGTGGCTACCACAGCTGGCTCCCAGGCAGCACAAACCCAGACTGCCCTGGGAGGAGGAGGAGGAGGAGGAAAGGCAGGAGGAGGAGGAGGAGGAGGAAGGGTGAAGACAGCAAAGATGCTGCAAAGTGGCTGCCCCATCCCTTGGGCAGCTCCTCTTCCCTCTCCAGCCACAGCGTGGAGACACTGAGATGTTTCACAGGGGAACCACCACCCTCCACTGGAGACACCAAGATGGTTCAAGCAGGAGCCACCACCCTCCACCCCCTCCCAAGGCTGAGCCACCCACCTGGGCATTGGCCTCGCTGCTCTTCTCGGGCTCGTGTAACCTGAAAAGAGGAACAAAACAAATCAGAGCGACCAAGTGCCCTGTTGCCTCTTCCCTAGTGATGGAGCAGCTGGGGGGGCAGAGGCAAGACAAGGTCCTTGCAGCAGCACCCAGCAGGGTGAGTCCTCAATGTGGGGGGACCCCCAGAGGACCCCGTTTGCAGGCTGGAGGTGGCCAGCTCAGCACGTCTGGGGGGGTCACTGGGTGACCAGAGGAGATCAGCACTTACCGGGCAGACGGGGAGCTTTTACCTGCAGGGAGAGAAGGAGTTTAGGACAGAAATAGTTCAGGAAACATCATCAACCCCCCCCATTCCCCTGGCACCTGAGCCCGGGTGCAGGGGCTGCTGCCAGGGCAGACACGGGTCTTTCCCCAGAGGCAAGTGCTGCAGCTCTACCATAGAGCCACAGACTGGTTTGGGTGGGAGAGGACTTTTAAAGGTCATCCAGTCCAACCCCCCTGCAGGGAGCAGGGACATGTTCAACTATCTCAGGTTGCTCAGAGCCCAACCTCCCCTGCAATGGTTCCAGGGATGGGGCATCAACCACCTCTCTGGGCACCCTGGCACAGGCTCTCACCACCCTCAGCACCAACAATTCCTTCCTTCTCTCTGTCTAAATCTCCCTCTTGGAGTTTGAACCCAGGGCAGGATCCTCTCCCTGCCCTGCTGCCCACGCTGCTGGGGATCTGCCCAGGAGGACATTGGGGCTCAGCTCCAGCTCCTCACCCCCAGCACCCCCAGATCCTTCTCCCAGGGCTCTCCTCAGCCCTTCACCCCCAGCCTGGGCTGATAGCAAGGTTCTGGAGTTCCACCCCCTTGCAGGACCACTCCTGGCAGAGGGCAGGAGGTGCAGGGGGTATCAGGCATTTTAGGTATGGGGAAAAACCAGCACATTTGACTCTCCTTGGTCTCCTTACCCTTGCTCTGCTTCGCCCAGATGAGGTAAAGAATGGCAGCCACCAGCAGTGCCAGCACTGTGCAGACCACCCCCACCACGATATAGATGAGAGAATAGCCTGAAACGTGAAGGGAGAAGGTCACCAAGCCATGAAAATGCTGGTACCACCCGAGTCCCTGCAGCCTCACAGCTGGGGTTGGCCTGAAGCACCAAGAACAACAGCTGGGTACCTGCCAGCATCACTCCCAGCCCCTGCCCCAGCTCCTCAATATTTTCTGTCCTTGAACCAGCTTCTGGTGGCACTTTGAGCTTTCTCAGGGGGGTGATGTCCCACAGCCCCCCCGGCAGGGACCACACTCTAGGAGCTCTCACGCACCTTTTTCTTGGTCGGAAAATTTGCCTGATTCTTCCTTGGTTGGGACGTGGATCCACAGGGTGGTTTTGCTGCTGATGGGGCCCTGGCCATCGTGCACCACCTGGCAGGTGAACACGGACCCGTTCTTCTCCACCGTTGCTTGGACCTCCAACAGGCTCGTCAGCTTGAACAGCCCCGAGGGCATCAGCATCACCTGGGAGACGTTCTCCACCTTTATCTTCGTGCTGTTCTCCAGCCAGGTGACGGCCACGTCTCCAGGGTAAAAACTCTCCACGTGGCAGCTGAAGTTCACGGTCTTGNTGGGTGGGAGAGGACTTTTAAAGGTCATCCAGTCCAACCCCCCTGCAGGGAGCAGGGACATGTTCAACTATCTCAGGTTGCTCAGAGCCCAACCTCCCCTGCAATGGTTCCAGGGATGGGGCATCAACCACCTCTCTGGGCACCCTGGCACAGGCTCTCACCACCCTCAGCACCAACAATTCCTTCCTTCTCTCTGTCTAAATCTCCCTCTTGGAGTTTGAACCCAGGGCAGGATCCTCTCCCTGCCCTGCTGCCCACGCTGCTGGGGATCTGCCCAGGAGGACATTGGGGCTCAGCTCCAGCTCCTCACCCCCAGCACCCCCAGATCCTTCTCCCAGGGCTCTCCTCAGCCCTTCACCCCCAGCCTGGGCTGATAGCAAGGTTCTGGAGTTCCACCCCCTTGCAGGACCACTCCTGGCAGAGGGCAGGAGGTGCAGGGGGTATCAGGCATTTTAGGTATGGGGAAAAACCAGCACATTTGACTCTCCTTGGTCTCCTTACCCTTGCTCTGCTTCGCCCAGATGAGGTAAAGAATGGCAGCCACCAGCAGTGCCAGCACTGTGCAGACCACCCCCACCACGATATAGATGAGAGAATAGCCTGAAACGTGAAGGGAGAAGGTCACCAAGCCATGAAAATGCTGGTACCACCCGAGTCCCTGCAGCCTCACAGCTGGGGTTGGCCTGAAGCACCAAGAACAACAGCTGGGTACCTGCCAGCATCACTCCCAGCCCCTGCCCCAGCTCCTCAATATTTTCTGTCCTTGAACCAGCTTCTGGTGGCACTTTGAGCTTTCTCAGGGGGGTGATGTCCCACAGCCCCCCCGGCAGGGACCACACTCTAGGAGCTCTCACGCACCTTTTTCTTGGTCGGAAAATTTGCCTGATTCTTCCTTGGTTGGGACGTGGATCCACAGGGTGGTTTTGCTGCTGATGGGGCCCTGGCCATCGTGCACCACCTGGCAGGTGAACACGGACCCGTTCTTCTCCACCGTTGCTTGGACCTCCAACAGGCTCGTCAGCTTGAACAGCCCCGAGGGCATCAGCATCACCTGGGAGACGTTCTCCACCTTTATCTTCGTGCTGTTCTCCAGCCAGGTGACGGCCACGTCTCCAGGGTAAAAACTCTCCACGTGGCAGCTGAAGTTCACGGTCTTGTTCAGCTCAACAGGGCTCTGCGGTTCACCCACCACACGGACACTGGGGGAAACTGGGAAGAGAGGCAGCTCCTGGTGCCCGCCAGCTCTGCTGCCCGCAGGGGGCCCGCTCCCCACCCCGGGACACCCGCCCCCAAGGGACCTGGACCCCCCCAGCCCTCACCTCGCAGGACGTTCCCGAGCTGGTACGTGCCCCTCAGCGGGACCCCCAGCGTGGGGTGCTGCACCTCACACACCAGCTGGGAGAGGACATCTTCCTTCTGCAGCGTCACCGTCACCTTGATGGACATGCTGTAGGAGAACGGTGTCTGTGCAGTGATGTTTGGGGGCTGCTGAGCCGAGATCTGGGTCCTGTCCTTGAACCACTTCATGCTGATGATCTGAGGGAAGAACCCTCTGGCCGTGCAGGTGAAAGGCACCGATTTCCCCGTCCCCACCCTGTGCTCGGGCCCCGACACCACCGGGGAGCTGGGTTTGGCTGTGGGGAGAAGCGTGGGGCCATCAGAGCCGGCTCTGGCCCCCCCACCCGGCCCCGGGGCTGCAGGGAGCGGGGTCTCCCCTGGGACCCTCTCCTGGGAACAGCTCCCGAGCCCCTTCCCCAGCCCCGCTCCCCCCAAGCAGAGCCCCCGGGGCTGGGCTGGGCTGTGCCAGGGGCTGTGCCCGGCAGGGCTGGTTCCCACTCACCCAGCACAGACACCTCCGTGCCCTTCCCGTGGGCAAACACCACAAGGTCACGGTTCACCCCCTTGTCGAACTTCACGCAGTAATAGGTGCCCATGTCCGCGGGCTGAACATCCCTCATGCGGATGCTGAAGTCCGTGTTGGATCCATTCACCACCCTCGTCACGTGGGGGAAGGTGCCCGTCTGGTCATAAATGGTCTTGTTCTCACTGCCCCAGCCCTTCAGCCACTTCACGGGGCCAAGGGGACCATCTCCAGAGATGGTGCAGTTCAGGGTGAGTGTCCCCCCGGCTGTCACCGACACCTTGTCCTGTGGCTGCTGCAGTTTGAAGCTCCAGGTCTTCTGGGCACCCGCACCTGGGGAAAACCCAGTCCAAGTCTCACCAGGCTCCACACACCCAGCCAGGCCCCTGGGTTCACCCAGGGCTGTGCCAGGCTGTGGTTACAGCAGTGGGCACAGGTCTCTACCCACAGGTCTGGGCAGCGGCACCAGCCGGAGCTTTGCCAGATGGGCACAGGTTGTGCCCCGTCCAGAGCAAAGCCACGGAGCCCATCCCAGGTGCCCAGGGCTGTGCCACCCCCCACCCCTCTGCCTTGGCAGCCAGGGGGAAACAAGGACACAGGACACGAGGCTCTCCACAATTCAAGCTCCCCTCGAAGACCTGGTACCACATTTTCCACGCTGAGCCTGCCCCATCCCTGCCCAGCTCCCTTCCAGCAGCACACAGCCATGAAGCCAGTCGGGCAGATGCCATCCCTGCTTGTCACCAACAGAGCAGAGCCATCCCCTTTGAAGCACCTCAACAGCATGGTCCCCACATCCAGCACTGCAGGGACTGTTGTGTTGGAGCAGGTAAGTCCTGCTGAGGCTGAGTAACGCTGGGAGCACCCGGACCAGCACCCTGGGTGGGTGGGTGCATCAGCACAGAGGCTCTTCAGCCTTGGCTGGAGGGCAGCAGCTGCACCCAGCAGCTCTCACACCAGTAAAACCCCAGTAGAGTCTCCTTGGTGTCCCCCCCAGGGTGGGACAAAGTCCTGGGCTGGGTGGTCCCAGGAGGACCTGCTGCAGGATGAGCTGCTCTGACCCCCACAGAGGCTGCAGAGGATTTTTGGCAGCTGTTGATCCCTTCTGACTTCCAGCGGGATTTGAGGCACCCACAGATGTTCTCACTGTCTGTACAATTACTCGACCTCGGTGACCAGAGCTACCAGGAGCAGTTTCTCCAGAATCCTCAAGTTAAGGGCTCTTTGCCCAGCATGAATCCACCACATGCCCAGCACGGCAGATCTCGCAGCCTCCCTTGGTGGCAGCAGCACTCAACACCAGGACGAGTTTGTCCTACAAGCCAAGCGTGGAAGGACAGGACCCTGGTTTGTCTCACGTCTGGATGCATCATCCAGGATGAGCCTCAGCCTTCATCTGAGCAGCATCATCTGGGCTTCTCCGAGGTGAGCCTGTGACACCCAATGTCACCCAGACTGGGGGTGGCAGCTCCAGAGCAGAGCCCTCAGCCACTGAGGCATCTCCTGGGCTTCTCCACCGCCTGCTGCCCCCGGACCTTTCGCAAGAAGCCGTTGAGAAACGCACAGAGGAAGTTTGAGAGCAGAGAAGCATCATCAGCCTCTCGTCATCCACCTCTTGCTGAGCCCCTAGACAGGGATGTGACACAGGAGGGGGACAGGGCACAGGGACCAGCACCCCCAGCACCCATCCACAGGCTCCCCAGCCCCTTCACGTGGCCACTCGCTCCACCAAGTCGGGCAAATGATGACACCACCTGCTGCTCCCCTCCACAATCCTGCGTAAAAGCCATTTCTGTGGGGTGGGGACCCTGCTCGGAGAGGCCGGCGTCACAGCCCAGCCTGCAGCGAGCCCAGCGCTGCCTCCTCATCCTCCCTCTCTCCATCTGTCCATCCCCCCACGAGGCACGAACCGAGCTGGAGCAGAGAGAGACGGGAACCAGCAAAACACTTGGGATGGAAAAGACCTTTAAGATCATCAAATCCACCCATTCCCCATCCCTGCCAGGCTACAACCCCCCCAGCTCCCTCAGCTGCTCCTCACCACACTCCTGCTCTAGACCCTTCTCTAGACACGCTTCAGACCCTCAAGGTCCTTCTTGGAACGAGGGGCCCAAAACTGACCCCAGGATTCGAGGTTGGTCCTCCCCAGTGCCCAGTCCAGGAGGACAATCCCTGCCCTGGTCCTGCTGCTGCCCACACTGGTGCTGACACAATCACCCTCTTTGGGGTCCTGGAGCTGCCCCCTTCACCAGAGCGTGGTCAGGGCAAGCAGAATGGGCAACTGTTCTGCTCTGGGGCACGAGTCTCACCAGACCACTCACCTTCTCCACCTGCCTACCCTGCACCCAACAGCCCCATACCAGGACCAACCTGCCCCACCGCACGCTCACACAGACCTTCAAACCCCCGCAGCAGCCCATGGAGCAGTGACCCCACCCCCCATGATGGGAAAACACAAAGGGGAAGTTGAGAGAAAACCCCAAAATATGCAAGTCAGAAAACGCAAAGTTTCCACTGAGGCTCCTTTCCTCCCTTCCCCCCGAATGCAGCTTCTCCTCGCACCCAGCAGAAGATGTTTCTCCTCCTTCCTCTTTCTAGGAGCTCACCATGGGGGGCACCATGGCCAGGAGCCCCATCCCAGCAGATATTTGCCCCATACACTCACACTGTGCCAGAGTGGGGTGCTGGGGTGGGGTCTTCATGCCATGAACACACAGGACACACCAGGTTCAGTGCAAACCCCCTTCTCCATTCAGTGCCACCCTCTCCTCAGACTTTGATTTCAAACCACCCAGAACCCCTTGGCCACCGAGATCAGGGGGAGTCGAGCTGCTCTGACCCTGTAACCTGCTGTGTCCTACCCTCCAGAATCAGCAGAGGGCTTTAGAGCTCTGAAAATCAGCCCCTGACAGACCCCACGTAGGTGGGAACACCCTCACAGAGCCCTCCCAGCCCTGGGAAGAGGCACGAGCATCGTGTGGTGCCTGGGCTGGCAGAGCCCCCCTCCTGTTATTCCATGTGGAACAGGATAACCCCCAGCCCTCCCCTGCCCTGACACTTTTCCATCTCGGCGGCACATTTTTTCTTCCCCTCTCTTCCACCTTTTGAAGTATTTGATACCGAACAGATTGCGAGAGGCCGGGGTCTAATTCAGGAGAGGCTGCTTGGATGCTTCCTGATATAAATAGATTTTTTTTTTGCTTCTGAAGGAGCCAAGGAAGGAGCCCTGGGAGGGCTGCCTGCTCCAGAAGCAACGTGCAGCTGGTCACCGGCATCCACGCCCCACGGTCACTGGCTGGAGGAATGGGACAAGGGGCAAGAGAAGCCCCAAAATAATCCTGCTGGAATTTCACCTGCAGCGAGGCTGCCCGTGGAGGGGAAAAAAACAGGTGCTGCCTATAAAAAGGGCCTGGAATCTGCATTTTGGGGAACGACAAGAGACCCTGGGAGAGCTGCTGATCCCAGAGCAGCTCCAGGACGGTTATAGTAGGGGCTATATTTTATATACATGACATCAGAGGAAGCCTCGGATCACACACAGCCACCATTTGGGAGCTGCCTTCCTACAGCACCAGCAGAAATTCAACCCAAAAGCCAGAACGCCCCAGCCCAGCAGATCTCCTCTGTAGAGGAGGCTCTGGGAAGCGCGGCTGAAATCCCCCATGCACAGAAGGTTTTGCAATGGGGCTCTGCAATGTGACTTTCCCAGCACCTCGCTCCTCTCTGCCCTACAAGATCTCCTGCAGGACCTTCCCTTCTCATCTCTGCTTCTGCAGAAGCTGGAGCAGCCTCCTTCCAGCAGCAAGGGCCTAGCCCAGCTCTCCTGGAGCTTAGGCTTGAGTTTAAGCCGTGGCCCAGGAGGTTCCACCACAAGGTCTCCACTTTACGGAGGAAAAAAAAGATCTCCATGCTGAAATCAGGGACACAACCCAGAGCTTTCAGCCCCAGGATGGTGCTCATTGGAAAAAATGGGGTTCCTACTCCAAGGCCAGGTTTAATTAAACCCAAGAGCTCTGCTGGAGCCATTCTTTGGTGGCGGAGGTTCCCTGAGAAGCTGCTCTCGCCGCCAAAGCCTTCTTGGCTTCCAGCAACCCGGAGTTTTCAGCTTGGGGCCAACACTTCTCAGTTGTTATCAGGCAGCTCAAAGCAAGGAGTGTTGTGCTGAAAGCATTTGCTTTCTGCTCAAGTTTGCGCCCAACTCCCCGCTCAAGGGAAGCTGTGATGGAAATATTTGCAATGGGCCCAGAAGAGAGTGGGTTTTCCCCCACCCAGGATGATGTTTCACCCTGCGTGGGAGCCTGGGCTGGGATATCTGCAGTGGGATCCAGCTGGGAGGTGGGAAAATGGGACAGAGCTGGTCAAAACTCAGGAGGATGCCCCTGAGCGCGCAGTGATGGTGCCCCTGGAGGTTCACCCCAAAAAACAGGGGGGCAGGAAGGAGGGGGATTCCTTGGAAATGTCACCCCAGGTGAACAGCACCGAACCGAAACATCCTAGAAAGGAAACATCCTTGAAAGCAGCAGCGGCCACGGGGCTTCGTTCCTGGTGGGGTGAGAAACTTCCCACTGCCAGCAAGGGGAAGGGAAACAGCCGGGGAGCAGCACAAGCTCCCATCAACCCTTCTCGGGCTGCACCCCCCAGCTTGGTGGAGCCCCAAGCCCCAGGGAAGGCTGAGGCACCCCCAGGAGCCCGAGGTGACCCCAGTGCAAGGTGCCCGGGAGGATGGTGCAATCCCCCCATCAACAGTTGGGTAGAGCAGCAAGAACGGCGCAACATCGAGGGTGAAGCAAGGGGGGAGGTAGCAAGAAAAACAAGTTCCCGTCAAAGGAGGCAGGCAGCCCTCGATGGAGCCTCCCTGCCAGGCTGCCTTCATCCACTCCACCTCCCTCCTCATCTCCAGGCAGCCTGCGAGTGGGAATCTGGGCTGCTTGCAGGGATTTGCCTCTCACATAGCTGGCAGGGGGTGCTAGCAGATGGGTGGGAACAACATGCCTCTTCATGTCGCTGCCTCATTCCCCGCTCTTCCCTGGGAAGGGGGAACGTCTGCCTGGGAAGTTTGCTCGTAGAGGAGCAGCCGAGAGCTGCGGGAGCCCCCCCGCAGCCCCTCTGCCATCGCCCCGCTCTAGGTCACCTCTTCAGAGGTCAAACCAACCGTGCGCGGAGGCAGCATCATGTCGGTGCGGGAGGGGCGAGAGGAGATGGAGGGGGAAAAGGANTGCCCCGGTACCGAGCGGAGCCGCGCCTGCCCCTGCCCCGGCCCCCCCCCTTCCCCGGCTCCGCCGCGCCGCCTCCCCGCCGCCGTTGCCGTGGTACCGGGGCGGGATGGGGCCGGGCCCGGGCTCGGAGACCCCCCCACACCCCTCTCCTCCTCCTCCTCCTCNGCCCGGCCAGGCCCGCGGGGAAGCGGCTCCATCCTCGGCGGGGGCTGGGAAGCAGAGATTCGAGCGGCTTCGGAGCTCCGGCTCCGGGCTTTTAATGAGAAAAAAAAAAGGCAA
>VYZX01011619.1:44073-61776 GCA_013401335.1 Brachypteracias leptosomus
CCTCCCCGCCGCCGTTGCCGTGGTACCGGGGCGGGATGGGGCCGGGCCCGGGCTCGGAGACCCCCCCACACCCCTCTCCTCCTCCTCCTCTTCCTCTCTCCCCGGTGGCTCCGAGCAGCCCCGGTTGAAGGCGGGGGTAAAGCCAGCACCGCCCGGAGCAAAGTTGGTTTTGTAAGGTCACCCCGGTGTGCTGCTGCTGCCTTAAGGTGGGCTGGGGGAGACCCCCCCGCCACTGCCCGCATCCCTCCCGGGGGTACCCTCATCGCCCTCGCCACTGCCCGCATACCCCCCCAGGGATGCCCCTATTCCCCCGGGGGTGCCCGAGTCCCCCCGCCACTGCCCGCATGCCCCCCGGGGATGCCCGTATCCCCCCCATCACTGCCCGTATACCGCTCGGGTACCCGCATCACCCCCGGGGGTTCCCGCATCCCCCCCGGGGCGATGAGGAAGCAGCCGGGGGCCATCAGGACGCGGGGCCAGGGGGAAGGAAGCATCTGGGGCAGAGGAAGGATGGTTCAGTGCCCCCAGGGCTGCGAGGAGCATGGTTGGGGTCCCCCCTGGCTTGCCACAGGTTTCCTGCACGCCACGGGCTTCCTGCCCCGGGGCCACCATGGCCACCGCTTTGGCACGGCCATGGCACCATCCCTACACTGGAACTGGAGGTCCTGCGCTGGAAATGGGGTGCTGGGATGGGGAGCACGCAGCTCTGGGGCTCCTGAACATGCAGGGACAGTGCAGGGCCAGGCACTGAGCTGGGACAGCCTTGGCAGGGGCATGAGCAGGATTTTGGGGGTGCCACATGGACAGGTCAGCCAGGAGGGTCAGGGGAAAGGGGGGACTCTGGTGTGATGGAGGAAGGAGATACCTGCACCCCGGGAGCATGGGGACAGTCCCATGATGTCACCTCAAGCAGGCAGAGGAGGGAGCCTGAGGACGAGGCAGCTGCAATGGGAGACAGGGCTGAGAGGGGAGGGGGGTGTTTGGACGTGAGCATCCATGGGATGCTTGTCCCCACACTGCCCTGACACAAAGTCCTTCCCAGGGGAGGCCCAAGGACACGTCCTCCACTGCCTGTGCCTGCTGCAGCTTCTCCCACCACCCATAGACACTTCAGCAAGGCCAGGATAGGGACCCGCTGGTTCCCCTGTGCCCTGCATGGACACGGTCACCTGCAGCCAGACACGAAGCTGGCAGCTCCCAAACCCACCCCAGGTCCCCAGTGCCCACCCAAGGACAGGGTGAGACGCTCTGCCAGGTAGGCACCCACCCAGCAGCACCCACCCACCCGCCCCACAGCATCCCCAGCAGCGCAGATCACACCCAACTCCTNCACCATCAATCTGCGCCCGGTGACAGCCCCCCGCGCCTGCCCGGCCCCACCAGCCTCCCCGTCGGCCCCAGCTACGCCCAGGAGTTTCCAGCCAGCCTTAATTTAGCTCATCTCGCTGCTGGGAGCCAGGATCGACCTCCCCAGGCATCTGTGAGCATCACCCCCCTCACTCCCCAGGGACCCCCCAGCAGGGAGCTGGAGGCTGCGCTGCTCCTCCTGTGAAATCATCCCTGGCCAGGCTGCTCCTGGGGAGCCCAGTTGTTTTTATTTTCCCTCCACACAGCTGGTGAGGAAGCAGCCGGGACCCAGAGGAGCTGTTGGGCTTGGCCTTCGACCTTCTGCACATGCAGCGTGGCGTGGAAATAAATAATCCCTCGGCACAGGGGTGGGATGGGGGATTAGTCGGGGTTTGAGCCACGGGCAGCGCATCCCACCCAGGGTACCCAGCGAGGAGGAGGGTGCTGGGGATGCTGCAGCCCTTCCCTGGTTATTTTTAAATGGAAGCACAGCTCCTGGAGGCCTGGCTGGCTTCAGCCTGTCTGGGCTGTTCTCCTGCTCTGCGCTGAAGGTTCAGACAACCTGTTTGGAGGCGATTCCAAAGCACAGACAAGCCCCGTACGCAAGCAGCCGCCACAGAGAGCTGGGGAAGGAAAGTTAGAGCTTAAAAAAGCTCAACGAGAGAAGATACCGTGGTGGAGCAGATGGTGCAGCGTGAGCTCCCCGGGAAGAGCTGCTACTGCTCCCCATTAGGAAGCATATGGGCAGGCTCAGCTGCCTCCCCTCCTGCCCACAGCCCTTCCACTCGGCATCGCTGGGAACACTGGGGGGGGGTTGGAGGATGCCCCCCAGGAGGGTGGCCCCTGCCCCACGGGCTGGCAGTGAAGGTATGAGGAGCACCCTGCTGCTTTGCACAGCAAAGAGCGTGTTTGGGAGGCACCATGAGATCATCAGGAGGTTCCTCCTGCAGCCAACGCCCCCGGAGAGCAGGAGGAGGGTGGGCAGGGTGGGCAGAGCTGCCAGGGCTGGCTCCTGGGGCAGCTTCGTGCTCCAGCTCAGATTCATGGCTCCCCCCAAGGAGGATTTCAGAGCAAGGGTCACCCCAGCCCCGGGCAGCAGCGGGTGGTGAGGACCAGGGTGGGGTTTGGGGAGAGCTTTTCAAGAATGAGGTGATTTTCACAGCTTTGAGGCAATTTGCATCACGCTGGCAGCACTTTTTGGGTGGAGTCAGATGCTCCGGGCACCCTCTGCAGGGGGGGGTGCTGGAGGGAGGCTGGGCCAGGCAGGGCTCTGGTCTCCTTCCAGCAGCAAAGGCTCCAGCCTGAGCTGCCCCTGCCCCCAATGAGCTCTTACATTTCCCCATTTTCAGCTGGGCAGCTCGACCGGCTGCGTAGGCAGCTTCCTCCCCAGGAGGAGGAGGAGGAGGGGGATCCTTCCCCATACTGGGATTCCTAGCCCAGGCAGCAGCCCCCCTTCTCCAGGAGGGGCACAACCCCCCCCTTGTCTGAGCCTGGCAGCATCCAACGGGGGCAATTACAGCCTCACCAGGGCGATCCCAGCTGAAAGTCTTGCAGCACTGGTTCTGCCCAGACAGCTCTTTCATCCCCTAATGAGCAGCCTGTCTGATCCCCTCCCAGCACCCAGAGCCCACTAGGACTTGCTCTGCTGAAGGGGGAGTTGCAGGTGATGGAGACAGGAGAGGTTTCAGTTCCTGGCCTGTTAATGAGCTGTGTTACTAATGATGAAGGTGAAGGTGGTTCCCTCCCCGCCCAGGACCTTCCCCTCGGCATCCCCGTTCCCCAGCCCTGGACCAGCGTGGTACAAGGTCACCCATGGCCTGACCCACCAGCCACATCACACAAGGACACAGCAGCCTGCCCAGAGGGCTTGTGGGGTCAGGTCAGCCTCAAAACCCAAACCAGAGGGAAAGCTTAGAGATAAACACAGCAAAAACACCAATACTTTGGACATCAGCCTGGAAAACACCCTCAAACCAGCACCCAGCAAGGCTGTGGGTGCAGGATCATGCCCAAGCACCCAGCACCCTGTTATAAACCCAAATAACATCACACAGCCCCACCAAGGCACTTGGAGTCACAGGGACTCACTGCCCCAGGGAAGCTCAGTAGCCTGGCCCAGGTTCAGCACCAAAACCACCCAAGAGGTGCTGCTTTCACAGCTCACCACAACAGAACGAGGTGTGCACCCACATCAGAGCCCCAAGCCCAGCCCCAGCACCCACACCAGGTCTGCTCTGGTGCACACAAGCCTGCACATGGAGCTGGGCACCTCACCTCCCCTGTCCTCCAGCTCCAAAGCCCCCTTTGAAGCCCCCTCCAACCTAGGGGCCAGGTGGACAATCCTACAGCCCCCAGCACCCCTCAGGCTTTGGGGTTTGCACCCTACTGGGACTTTTAGCTTTGAGGAAAACACACACAAATGTCTCCTAAAGGAGGTAGCACCAATTACTCTGCTGATATTTAGGGCTTCCAGCACAACAAATGGAGCTTCAGCTTCATTAGGTACCATGCCAATTTAATCCAAGACATCCAGTACAGAAGGAGCCTAAATTAGTTTATCTGATGTTAACTTATAACAAGCAATATGTTTAACGGGAGGAGGGGAAGAGGTGACCAGTTTGCAGCACACAGGGGTGACCAGGGGGGACCAGAACCTGGAGAAGGGGTAAAAAGCAGTGGGAGCACCCCAAGACCAGCAAACAACGGGGCTGGGCATCCTACCTGTGTGCTCACCATGTGCTCCCACTGCAGCATCCACCACCAGGAAGGTCTCCCAGCTGGAGATGGGGGTATCCAGGCCCCCCCCTTATGTAGGAGCAGCCCTGGCTGGGGGTAATGAGCTGCAGGCTCCTCATTAGGGCTGTAATTGCCAGAGGAAGGGCAGGGCAGGGGAGATGTTGTGTAAGCAGCTTCTGCATGGGCTCTGCCCCTTATATGTGGGGGCCCTCACAGGAACTGTCTGTAATTGGTTTGGTCAAGATGTTATCGTGGGATTCAGGGGGGAGATAAAACATCTCAGGTCCTGGTTTGAGCTGTCGGGCCCCGGAGGTGCAGATGTTGCTGGGGGTGAGCAGGGACAGGGGGGTTACCCAGGAGGCCACCTCTACACACATCAGCCAGACCATCACCCATTGCCACAGCCTCTTGGGGAACTGGGGTCTCAGTCACAGCCCATTTAATTTTAGTGGCCCTTGATGCTCCACCAGGATCAGCTGATCCCATCCGAGTCCATAAAGTGACTTTCAGGGAGGATGAGGGAGGGATGTGGGCACTGCCTGCCCTGTGCCAGGCTGGGGGATGCTCTGAGTGCCCTCATGGTGCTCACACACCATCATTGACTCCACCCCTGCCCTGCCCAGCCTGGCACAGCCTGTCACAGCCCTGACCACAAGCAAATTGTTCCTCAGCTCCAATCTCAACCTCCCCTGGGCTAACTTGAGGCCCTTTCCTCTTGTCCTGTCCCTTGTTCCTTGGGAGAAGAGCCCGACCCCACCTGGCTCCAACCTCCTGTCAGGGACTTGTGCAGAGCCAGAAGGTCTCCCCTGAGCCTCCTTTGCTCCAGGCTCAACCCCCCCAGCTCCCTCAGCTGCTCCTCACCACACTCCTGCTCTAGACCCTTCCCCAGCTCCGTTGCCCTTCCCTGGCCACTCTCCAGCCCCTCTCACACCGAGGGGTCCATGCACTTCTCCAGCCTGGCACCAGCTCCCTGCCAGTGGCTGCCAAGCGGGTAACTCAGCCGGGCGTCCTTAATGCAGGCTCCCGGCTGGGGGAATTCCTCCTCCTGGCTGTGTCAGAGCAGGAAAGGTGGTTTCTATCCTGTCCTGGCCTGGGAGCTGCCCCGGGTGACCTGGAGGTGACGGGCAGAGGGATGGAGGTTTAGGGTGAAACTGCTGACGGGCTGGGAAAACCCGGGCTGGGGGTGGGGAACTGGGAAGGATGGAGCTGGCAGGGCCAGGGCTCGCTGTGTAAGCTGGGAGAGAGGGGGTGACCTTTGTTCACAGCCAGGATCCTGCCCCTTGCTCTGGAGAATGATTTGCTCGCTGGCCATGGGGCAGCGGGTGAGAAAAGCCTGAACAAAGCCTGAGCAAAGCCTGAGTGAAGTCCGAGCAAAGCCCAAGCAAAGCCTGAGCAAAGCCCAAGCAAAGCCCGAGCAAAGCCTGAGTGAAGTCCGAGCAAAGCCCAAGCAAAGCCTGAGCAAAGCCTGAGCAAAGTCTGAGCAAAACCTGAGCAAAGCCCAAGCAAAGCCTGAGGAAAGTCTGAGAAAAGCCAGAGCAAAGTCTGAGCAAAGCCTGAGTAAAGCCTGAGTGAAGCCCGGGCAAAGTCTGAGCAAAGCCTGAGCAAAGCCCGAGTAGGTCCCTGCCAGAGCTGCTGGTGCTCCCCATGTGGGATGCAGCCCATCCTCCTCCTCCTGCTCTTAACTGGGGGGCTCTCAGTTGCTGGGGGCTGGCCGGGGACCTTGCTGGACAGCCTGGAGGTCAAGGGCTCCCGTGTGGGTGGCTGGGTGCAGGCTGTGGGGATGGAACCTTGGATGTCTTTGAGCCAACAGCCCCTTGGGGTGATGCTGGAGAAGACCTTGGTCTCCCCTTGGTGGTTGTGCTGGGACCACAGCGGGGTGAGGAGCCTGGCCGAGGGGGGGTGATATCATCTCAGGTTTTCTTCTGCCTTAGGGGTTTGGGGTTTTTTTTCTGCATCCTCTCAAAGTTCTTTGTTGATTGCAAATTGTTATCATGAAAGCTCATCCAAGGCTGCAGCAGCAGCAGCAGATAATGCTCCTCAGGCTCCCAGGCACGGCTGCTCCGGCTCCTCACAGCCTGGGCTGCCTGATAAAGTCCCGCGGCAGCTGCAGCTGAGAATAAAAATGCTAACGTGGGGGATTTATCATGTTGAGCTATCTCAGCCCATCGCTTCCTGCTCGTCACAGCTCTCGCTGGAGGCACCGGGATGGTTGCAGGACTTTGAAGCCCAAGCTCGGCTGGATTTGAGCTGCTGGACCTTGGCTGACCAGGCACTCGTGTCTCCAGAGGTGGGGAGATGCCCCAGTGGGTGTGGGGGGTGTGGGAGACCCCCTATAACCCCACTTCACCCTTTAACAGGGATTATTAAGGAGGAGGATGATGGTATGGCCAGCAGTGAGGGCTTCCCCTGAGGTTCTCTGTGAAGGCACCATCACCAAGGGGATGGCAATTGCACGGTGCTGGGATGCTGGGGGGATGCACCCCTCCAGAAGGGGAGATGCTGCTGCCCTGGCCTGTCCCCCAGCACCACCAGGGCCATCCCCAGCCCTGACACTGGTCCCAGCCCCTCACAGCTTGAGGACCATGTGCTGGAGCTCAGGGATGTTTGGTTTGGCCTCCTTGGGACCAGGCACATCCCGCTGCTGGACCCAGCAGGGCTGGGACCACACTGGTGCTGCCGGAGGAAAACAAGGGGGTCGTGTTGTCTGGTCTATTTTATTATTATCATTATTTGAGGCTGAAAGGCAACAAAAATCATGAGGATTAACTCCGGCTCTGCAGGATCCACTGTGCTGCTGGTCCCAAGGGTCTGGGCTGGCCCCGATGAGGGAGCTGCAGATCAGAGCTGCCAAAAGCTGCCTCCAGAGCCGTGGAGGAGCAGCCGGGATTTGGAGGGTCCTTGTGGAGTCTAACAGGGTTAGAAAACACTGCCTGGGATTATCTACGAGGGATGTCTGAGCTGAGACACCAGCTGGGGGGGGACATACGTGTGGGGAGCGTGTTCTGGGTGTTAATGTGTGTTTGGGTGTGTGTCTGCAGGTGTGTGCACCCCCCACGCAGGGACAGCTCTGGGATGGGGCTGTGGGTGCCAATGGGGCTGCCGACCCGCTGACACCACAGGGTCTGAGCCATACACGGCCCCCAGTGCCAGCCCCGGTGCCAGGGAGGGGGGATCTGGACCTCCCTGCCCCACACCCGAGGGATGCTCCAGCCTCCCCCTTGGCCAGCAGCTCCTGCCCGCCAGCATTAACGATATCCACCCAATTAGCCCTGCCGAGCCCCGAGGATTAGCGAGGAAATCAGCAGCCCAAGGCGTAAGCAGTTAACGCTGCTAATTAGCCGTGGCTTGAAGCCCGGCACCCAGAGCAGCCCTGCGGGCAGGGGGCTGCTGCTGCCGCTGCCCACCCGGGGCTCCCGGAGACCGGGGGATGCTCAGGGGAATGTGCCAGACGCGGGGAGAGGTTCTTTTAACCCGTTGCCATGGTTACCAACACCCTTCTAAAATTAAGTGGAAGGAATGGATCACGTCAGGAGCCATCGGAGCGACCACGTTGGTGCCCTGGCCGTGCTGCCCACCCCGGGGATGACCCAGTTGGGGTGACGGGGACTCATGGGGCTCCATCAGGGCTGGATCCTGCCAAGGGCAGCATCTCCATGCCCAGGCGCCAGGCAGGGCTGGGATCACACTTCGCCAGGAGCCGCCGGCGCCGGCACAGCCCCTGGGTGCTGGCAGCACCACTGGGCACGTCCAGGGTGGACAAAAGCCTGATGAGAAGGTTCTTTCAGGCCTCTCCAGGGCTCCCTCCCGCAGCTCCTGCTTTCTCACTTCTCTAAATATTTTTTCCTCTCTCTGCACTTCTCTCCCAGAGGGGCCCTCGTGCCAGCGCTGAGGATGCTGCCAAGTGCGGGCAAGTCTTAAGGTCGCTCCGTGCCAGGAGGAGCTCTGGGGAACCTGGAGATGTTCTGTGATACCCTCGGAAAGGGGAGAGCCCCAAAGGGTGTTCCCAGCCTGAGCAGCAGCCCCCAGCTCTTGGAATCATGGAATTCTTTTAGTTGGAAGAGGCCTCTAAGCTCCTGGAGTCCCCCCGTTCCCCATCCCTGCCAGGGCACCACTAACCCCTGGCCCTCAGCACCACATCTCCACACCTTGCAAACCCCTCCAGGGATGGGGACTCCACCCCTGCCCTGCCCAGCCTGGCACAGCCCTTCACAGCCCTGACCAACAACAAATTGTTCCTCAGCTCCAACCTCAGCCTCCCCTGGGCCAACTTGAGGCCGGTTCCTCTCGTCCTGTCGCTTGTTCCTTGGGAGAGGGGGACAAAACCCACCAGAGATCCCCAGGATGGTGCACAGCTCACTCCAGGCACCATGTGGATGTCGGGGGGACCAGGACCACCCCAAAGTTCCACCAACACCTGATCCAACACGAAGAGCCCTGAGCATCCCCCGGGCAGGCAGGACAAGCCCCTGCCCTCCTGGGACCCTCTCTTGGGTCCTGGCAGGACCAAGCCCTGCAGCTGGATCTGCCCTTTCCATGCCAGCACTGGAGGGCAACCATCCCTGAGCAATGCCCAACACCCAGAGCACAAAGTGAGTCTTTCTTCAGCACTGGCTGTTCCTGCCTGTCCCACGGTCCTGGAAATCCCTCTTTAATCATTGCCAGAGTCTTGGCCTCCAGGACATCCCGCGGCGAGGCCGCCACGGGCCAAAGGAGTGTTGGGCACAGAGGGTTTCCTCTGACACTTTCATTTTCACTGCCTGGCCCCTCTGCCCACGATAGGGAATGGCTGGGGGGGCAGCCCCTGATCTGCCCCACACCCCCTCAGCTCCAGGGATTCAATGAAAATGATCCCAGGTTGGGCAGAGAGCTTCCCAGTAGCAACAGCACAGCCTCCTATTAGACACTAGAGAATCCACACAGACAAGCAGCATCCTCCAAGAACCTCAGCACACCCTGGACCACAGCCTGGGAGTCCCAGTTCCCCTCCCAGTGGCCACAGGGCCAGGCTGTGGCATGGGCAGTGCCCAGGAGCCCCCTGTCCCTAAACACTCCAGGGTCCCGTGGGGGTCCCCAGTGCTGTGGGGTCACCCCAGAGCTGGAGCCACCTCTGCCGGCCTGGCCAGACCCCCCCCTCCATCAGGAACCAGCGGGGTGGATGAGTCCAGCAGCGAGGCTGAGGCACTGAAACAGTTCCTATGACAACCCCCAATCCCAGACCTGTTTATCCCCTCTAATAACAATCCACAAGAACCGTGAAACTGGGGAATAAGATTCAATAAGTAAGAGGCAGAATAAATCAGGAGTGGTGTAAAACGTGTCACCCTTTCACTGTGCCAGAGTCCTCTCCTCTCCAGGGATGCTGAGAGCTGCCCAGGGGGGAGCTGGAGGGTTTGGAATTGGTGGGAGCAGGGTCTGGCCATGCAGCATCCCAGGACATCTCCTCCTGGGTCCCTCTCCTGGCAGGAGAACAGCCCAGGACTTGTGTGGTGTGTCCTGGGGACAATCAAAGTGTCCCTGAGACCCTCTTGCCCTTTACGACCCCCTCAAGACACTTCAGCTCCTCATGCTTCTCCCCATCAGTGTCCTGGCATGGCATCCCCACAGCATCACGGGGTCCCCACGGCATCACCTGGTCCCCACAGCATCACAGGGACCACACGGTGTCACCTTGGTCCCCACAGCATCACAGGATCCCTAATAGCATCACAGCATGCCCATGGCATCACCTGGTCCCCAGTGGCACTGCCTGGTCCCCACGGCTTCACGGGGTCCACAGGGCATCACCTTGGTCCCCATAGCATCGTGGGGTCCCCCATGGCATCACCAGGTGGCATTGTGGGGGCCCTGTGGGGTCTTTGTGGCATCTTGGACCCTGGAAGTGCTCAGGGTGAGGTTGGACGGGGCTCTGAGCAACCTGCTCTAGTTGTGGATGTCATAGAATCACTACGGTTGGAAAACACCTCTAGGATCATCAAGTCCTTCTCACTGCTCCCCTCCCCTTAGCCAGGGTCAGGCTCCTCTGTCAGGCACAGAAACATTGAACTGTTTTGGTTGGAAGAGATCCTGAGGCTCTGAGAGACTCAACCCCCCCAGCTCCCTCAGCTGCTCCTCCCCACACTCCTGCTCCAGACCCTTCCCCAGCTCCGTTGCCCTTCTCTGGCCACGCTCCAGCCCCTCATGGTCCTTCCTGGAGTGTCCCTGTCACGGTCTCTGCACTAATTGCTGTTATTCCCCATTTTCCCTTTGAGGCTCCTGCTCCCCATTGGCTCCTGGCACAGCCTCTACCTCCCACGCTGCCTGCCCGGCAGGGCACAGAACCACCACCCCAACCCTCTCACTTGGCACCTCCGGGAGCCAATTCCCCCCTCCCAGAGCTGGGATGAGCTGGGGCAGCCCCCGAGCATCCCCTCACCCTTCCCCAGCTCCTGCTCTCCCCACAGTGGGGGTCCACACAGACCTCCCCCCACGGCACAGCCCAGCTCAGCCCTTGGGCTTGGCTTTGCCATCCCACGAGGTCCCGGCACCAGACACACCACAGAGAGGAAAAATCCTGATAAACCCCCGCAACACCCACACGCCAGGAGCTTCTCACCATGGCCATGGCCTCGCCCACCCCATTGCTCCCTCACCCTGGCATGGCACCATCCAGGGGTGCCCATGAATGGGGTCTGATGCTGGGACACAGCCCAAACCCCTTCTGGAGCTGCCATGTCCCCCTGGGACACCAAGACTCTCCCCACCATCATCCAACCACCACCACGAAGCCACCTCTGCTCAGCCTAGCTGCAGAGGCAGGAGGAGCCCAGCAGGTCCCCAGCATCATCCCATGATGATCCCATCCAGCCACTGCAGCTCTCACCCTGGCACCAGCACCCACCTTTCCCTCTCAAGCATCAACAGGACACAACCCCTTGGACGAGCAGCAAACCCCCACCTCCAGCAGTGCCCCCCAGGGGAGCTGTTGCCCCCCGAGCTGCTCCCCACCACGCTCCTACCTTGTGTCCCCACTCGGGCGCTTGTTTGTGCTTTCACTGCCGGCACACCCGGGCTGGTGGCTTAAAGGATTTTCCTATAATAACCACCAAATCCCTCCCCTGGGCAGTAAGCCGCAGACCTGGGCCCTTCCCTAGGTGCTGAGTGCTCCTCGGTGCTCTGCTCGCTCCCAGCTTTGCATATGCTCCCATCAAACTGGATTTCCCCCCCCCTCCTCCTCCTCCTCCTCCTGACGTGGAGCCCAGTGCTTAAAAAGCCCTAAATCCCTTCCAATTTCATTTCCCCCTGTCCGCGAGGTCTATCCCCGGTTTTGGTCTCACCCACATGTTTTACATACTCCTGACGTGAGCTTTCCACGGGCTTCAGGACCTTCTGTGCTGCTGAGAGCTGCCACCACCCTGGTGGGAAAGGAGCCACTGCTGGGGGGTCATCAGGGAGCACCCCAATGCCACGACCTCGCTGGGGCTGGTGGAGAAGGTGCCGAGGTGGGGATGGGTGCTGGAGGGGGTGGGGGACCCCTGCCCGGGCAAACTCCCACCCCGGTCGTTGTGCCCTCGGTGCTTCCGAGAAAGAAATGACCCAAAAAATGTCCCCAGAGCTTGTGATTATTCAGTCGTGCAAACGAATTTCATAGAACTGGTTTGGCTGCAAAAGAGCTTCAAGACCATCGAGTTAACTGTTAACTCAGCAACTGCCAGGGCTCCACTAACCCCTCAGCACCACATCTCCACACCTTGGAAACCCCTCCAGGGATGGGGACTCCACCCCTGCCCTGCCCAGCCTGGCACAGCCCTTCACAGCCCTGACCAACAACAAATTGTTCCTCAGCTACAACCTCAACCTCCCCTGGCACAACTTGAGGCCCTTTCCTCTTGTCCCATCACTTGGAGACAAGAGATCTCACCCCCCTGGCTCCAACCTCCTCTCAGGGAGTTGTGCAGAGTCAGAAGGTTTCCCCTGAGCCTCCTTTGCTCCAGGCTCACCCCCCCCAGCTCCCTCAGCTGCTCCTCGCCACACTCCTGCTCTAGACCCTTCCCCAGCTCCGTTGCCCTTCTCTGGACACTCTCCAGCCCCTCAGGGTCCTTCTTGGAGCCAGGGGCACAGTATCAGCTCCTCTCCCCCCTTAGCAGTCCCCTCTGCTGGCAGCCGAGTTCCCCTGGGCACACACACGCTTCTCTCTCACACCGTCTTGTTTCACTTCTCTTTTTTGATTTCTCAGTTAAATGCAGATAAGTTTTAAACCAGCAATGGCAGCAGCTTTCAAGTTTAGAGGCAGCAGCAGCAGAACCAGCAGGTTCCTCTGCCTGAAAAGCTGTTTCACCCCTAGCCCATGACCATAAAAGGACCCCCCCAGCTCCCACTGGGGTGAGATGTGCCCGGAGCAGGGGAGAAGGGGAGAAGGGCCGGGTGGTTCCAGCTGCCCCCATTTTAACACAGCACCAGGAGCCCCGTTCCCAAGTACCAGCTCCTCCAGGAGGGCAGGGAAAGGTGGGCAAGGGCTGGGCCTGGGCACATGAGCAAAGGGCTGTTCCCAGAGCTGCCCCAGGTGTGGTCAGGAGATGCAGGACCTGGGGGAGCTGCCCATGGGGCTGAGCATGGGCCTGGCAGTGGCACGGAGGGAGCTGGCACGAGGCTGTGAAGGGCACGTGTGTCCCAGGACCCTGGATGCAGCAGGACTGATGCTGGGTTCAATGATGGGCTTGCTGAGGTGATAACGGACCAGGAAAGTTCTGGTGGTGGCCGGTGCTGGTGGAGACGGACGTGGACAATGTCCTCCTGGTGTCACCAGCACCAAACAGCCTGCACAAGGCAGAGGTGCCCAGTCTCATGGCCCAATCCTGTGCTCGAGGTGGCTGCTGGATCCTGGGAGAGCTGCTCCAAGCCCTGGCACAGCTGGTCCTGCCTGAGCCTCACCCAGCACCGCTGGGGTGGGAAGGAATCCGGGGAGCTCGGCCAGCTCCCACCCAGCCCGGGGTGTGCCGTGCAAACAGATCCACTTCTTCTTTATTCCACCCCGCAGACATGTCCCTGCTTCCTCCACCACCGTGGGCTCTGGTGCCACATGTCACTTGGCAGCCACCCTGACGCTGGCGTACTCGGAGCAGGCAGTGCCAGGGCTCCTGCCGTGCCACGGGGCCGTGGGCAGGGGCTGGAGGTCGGCGTAGTGGATGTCGTTGTCCTCCTTGCTGCTGGGCTGCAACGTGCACACAAATGGTTAATGCTGCCACTAGATAAGTCTTGCAAAAATAACTCCACGGGCAGGTTCAAGCCAGGACGGTGGTGCCGCGGCTGCACCAGTGGCCCCGTGTCGTGGGGTGGGGTGTGCCAGGATCACGGGCAGGCTCACCCAGTGCCCACCCTGGCCCTGGAGCCTTGCGGAGTCCCTGCAGGCTGGGATGCTCCTATACTGGGGCCTGGAGCATCTCTGTGCCCAGGCCAGGCTGAGAGCCCTGGGGGTGCTGAGCTGGAGAAGAGAAGCCTCAGAGGAGATCTGATCAATGCTGAGCAAGAGCGAAAGGTTGGGGGCAAGAGGCTGGGGCCAGACTCTTGTCAGTGGTGACCAGGGACAGGACAAGGGGCACCGGGCACCAAGTGGAACCCAGGAGGTTCCATGTGAGCAGGAGGAGAAAGTTGTTTGGGGTGAGGGCGTTGGAGCCTGGCCCAGGCTGCCCAGAGAGGTTGTGGAGTCTCCTTCTCTGGAGAGATTCCAAAGGGGCCTGGACACGATGCTGGGCCCCCTGCTCTGGGGGAGCTGCTGGAGCAGGGGGGTTGCACCAGAGCATCTCCAGAGGTCCCTTCCCACCCCACCACGCTGGGATTCAACAATTCTGTGGTATTCACAGCTCACTCCTACCTGGCTGGGCAGATGTGAGGTCTCTGCATCCAGGACTTGGCTGCTGGGGGGGAGAAAATGGTCATTAGACAGGGCAGGGGGATGAGGCAGTTTGCTCATCTCGGGGTGCAGAAGGAAGAGGTGGTGGGTACAAACCTGGGGGTGCCGGGGGTCCCTGCACAGCACCGCAGAGGGACGGGCAAGAAGCTGCCCATGGGCACTGGTCTGGCCAGGCACTGGCTGCCAGCCTGGTCCCTGTGCTTCCTCCAGTACATGTACACAGCGAGGAAGAGGCCGAGCAGGAGGAGGAGGAGGCAGAGCACTACAACCACAGCCACCATGCCGGGATCCAGGGCTGCCTCTGTGGAGATAGACGGCAGAGCAGGGAGAGGGTGGTGGGTGTGAGCAGTGCAGGACCACACCACGGGCAGGATGGGGAGCTGGGGATGGGGTCCTTGGGGTGAGGTCTTGCTGGGCTGCACTCACCATAGAGGGACACCTCCGTGCCCTTCCCGTGGGCAAATATCACGGGGGCACGATTCACCCCCTTGTCGAACTTCACGCAGTAATAGGTGCCCATGTCCTCGGGCTGAACATCCCTCATGCGGATGCTGAAGTCCGTGTTGGATCCATTCACCACCCTCGTCACGCGGGGGAAGGTGCCCGTCTGGTCATAAATGGTCTTGTTCTCACTGCCCCAGCCCTTCAGCCACTTCACGGGGCCAAGGGGACCATCTCCAGAGATGGTGCAGTTCAGGGTGAGCGTCCCCCCGGCTGTCACCGACACCTTGTCCTGTGGCTGCTGCAGCCTGAAGCTCCAGGTCTTCTGGGCACCCGCACCTGGGCACAGCAACAGGAGGAGTTGGGGCTGAGAAGGGAGCTGGGAAATATCCCTGGATATGGCAGAGACAAACTGGGAGCACTGGGAGCCAGGTTCGAATGGCACAAGGAGCAAATCTGCATCCCCAGCCGTGTTCGGGTGAGGAGTGTGGAGAGGTACAGAGGGAGCCAAGGGGAATTCCTGGCAGGAAAAGCTCCCAAGCGCTGTTAAACATTAACAGTAAGCTCTGAACAGGCCAGGCTGGAGTTATGGGGGGTTGCGAGGAAATGGGGGTCATGGACAGGGCTAAGTGTTGCTGGCCAGGAGACAGATCTAGGCAGGGATGTGCTGCCAGGGAGGAGAGAGCAGCCCTCAGAGCCCTCCTGTCCCCAAACCTCTCCTGTCCCCAAACGCCTCCTGTCTCCAGACCCCTCCTGTCCCCAAACCCATCCTGTCCCCAAACTTCTCCTGTCCCCAACCCCTCCTGCTCCCAACCCCCTCATGTCCCAAATCACTGCTGTCCACAAACCCCTCTCGTCCCCAAACTTCTCCTGTCCCCAAACTTCTCCTGTCCCCAAACTTCTCCTACCCCCAAATACCCCTTTCCCCAACCCTCTCTTGTCCCAAAACCCTTCCTGTTCCAAAACCCCTCCTGTCCCAAAACCCTTCCTGCCCAAACTCCCCCTCGCTGCCTCCGGCCCCTGCTCAATGGGGGTCTTTGCCCACCCCCGGTTCTCGGGGCTCACACCCCCGGTCCTCGGCTCTGCACTCCCGGTGCTCGCCCCCCGGCAGCCCTAGAAGGTGGTCGGAGGAGGAAAACACCCCCACACACACCCACCCCTCCCGGTGCTTCTCTCCGCCAGCCCTGCTCGCTACCGATCCCCTGCTCCGGCCGAGCCTCCCCCGCACCGTCCCCGTCTCCCTCCCTCCCTCCCTCCCTCCCCGTCCCGATCCCGGGCGGGGCAGCGGGAGAGCTGGCGAGGGGGGGGTCCCGCCATCCCGGACTCACCGGGAAGCTGCAGCGGGAGGAGGCTGAGCTGCCCGAGCAGGAGCTGAGCCGCCGCCGCCCGCCAGGACATCGCTCCCGACCGGACCCGGGACTCCGGGAGAAGGAAAAGGAGAAGCTGGGCAGGAAATGGCGCGGCCCGTTCATTAACGCTTTGGGTGCCTGCCCGGGACCTCCCCCGCCCTTCACCCCCCGAACGGCATCACCCGAGTCTGCCCCGACCCCGCGGGGCTGCGCCGGGGACCCCTCGGTTGGGGGAACGGGTGGGAGCGCTGGCAGAGGGGGCTCGGGAGGTGCCTCGGCTGAGCTTGGTTGGCACCGCGGGCACATCGGAGGTGCCAGCCCCTGCCCAGGGCTGCTGGCAAGGGCTGGGTGAGCCCTGGGAGGGTACGCTGCACTGGGGACCCTCTCGTTGGATTTGGGACCCTCTCACTGGATTGGGGATCCTCTCACTGAATTGGGGACCCTCTTGCCGGATTGGGGACCCTCTCACTGGATTGGGGGCCCTCTCACCTGATTTGGGATCCTCTCACCGGATTTGGGATCCTCTCACNCTTCCTGCCCAAACTCCCCCTCGCTGCCTCCGGCCCCTGCTCAATGGGGGTCTTTGCCCACCCCCGGTTCTCGGGGCTCACACCCCCGGTCCTCGGCTCTGCACTCCCGGTGCTCGCCCCCCGGCAGCCCTAGAAGGTGGTCGGAGGAGGAAAACACCCCCACACACACCCACCCCTCCCGGTGCTTCTCTCCGCCAGCCCTGCTCGCTACCGATCCCCTGCTCCGGCCGAGCCTCCCCCGCACCGTCCCCGTCTCCCTCCCTCCCTCCCTCCCTCCCCGTCCCGATCCCGGGCGGGGCAGCGGGAGAGCTGGCGAGGGGGGGGTCCCGCCATCCCGGACTCACCGGGAAGCTGCAGCGGGAGGAGGCTGAGCTGCCCGAGCAGGAGCTGAGCCGCCGCCGCCCGCCAGGACATCGCTCCCGACCGGACCCGGGACTCCGGGAGAAGGAAAAGGAGAAGCTGGGCAGGAAATGGCGCGGCCCGTTCATTAACGCTTTGGGTGCCTGCCCGGGACCTCCCCCGCCCTTCACCCCCCGAACGGCATCACCCGAGTCTGCCCCGACCCCGCGGGGCTGCGCCGGGGACCCCTCGGTTGGGGGAACGGGTGGGAGCGCTGGCAGAGGGGGCTCGGGAGGTGCCTCGGCTGAGCTTGGTTGGCACCGCGGGCACATCGGAGGTGCCAGCCCCTGCCCAGGGCTGCTGGCAAGGGCTGGGTGAGCCCTGGGAGGGTACGCTGCACTGGGGACCCTCTCGTTGGATTTGGGACCCTCTCACTGGATTGGGGACCTTCTCACCGGGTGCCCGTGGCCATGGCGAGCGGGGCGAGCAGGACTGGCCTTGCTGGCAAGGACCAGCCTCGTGACATGAGATGTTGTGAGCAGCCAGGACATGTGCAAGTGGTCAGTGGAGGAACTCGTCTGGTGCGTGAGCCCCTTCCTTCCCCTTTGCTAGAAGAGAACCCTGTGTTCCGCTGAGCTGAGCCCAGCTGAGCCCGGCTCATCTGAACCGAGCCCAGCCGAGCCGTCGGGGAGCAGGACACAGGCATCACCATGGCTCCAGTGCCACGGGCACGACCTCTCACCTGCCTGATGCTGCTCCTGCTCCAGGGAGCCCCAGGTGAGTGGACACAGCCCGGGTGCCATTCCCAGGGCACGCAGCCCCTCCCGGTGCCCGCCGGTGGCTGGGGTTCCTCTTTCGCTGCCTCCCTGCCAGTTTCCTTCTATCCGCAGACAAAGGGGGGCCATGGGATGTCCCCATCCTGCAGCCTCCAGTGGTGCCAGCTGTGCCGGGGTGACGGGTGGGGACATCTCTTTGTCACCTGATCTGGGCTCGGGGCCAGGGGTCTGCCATGCCCCGTGCAGTGCCCTGGGTCCAGAGCCCATCATCAGCCTCAACTCCTCCTGTTGCTGTGCCC
>VYZX01011620.1:4784-25766 GCA_013401335.1 Brachypteracias leptosomus
CTGGTGAGGCCTCACCTGGAGTACTGTATCCAGTTCTGGGCATCCCAGTTCAAGAAAGACAGGGAGCTGCTGGAGAGAGTCCAGTGCAGAGCCACTATGATGATTAAGGAAGTGGAACACCTCCCTTATGAGGAAAGCCTGAGCGAGCTGGGTCTCTTTAGCTTGGAAAAAAGGAGACTGAAGGGTGACCTTATTAATGTCTATAAATATGTAAAGGGCATGTGTCAGTATGATGGAGCCAGGCTCTTCTCAGTGACATCCAGTGATGGGACAAGGGGAAATGTGTACAAACTGGAGAATAGGAGATTTCGTGTAAACATAAGGAAAAACTTTTTCACAGTGAGGTTGACAGAGCACTGCCTAGAGAAGTTGTGGGGTCTCCTTTCCTGGAGACATTCAAAACCCACCTGGACACATTCCTGCGTGACCTGATTGAGGTGATCCTGCTCTAGCAAGGGCATTGGACTAGGTGATCTTTCGAGGTCCCTTCCAACCCCTAACATTCTGTGATTCTGTGATTCTGTGTAATCAGGAGTCAGCTAGAACAAAGGCTCTAGTCATCCTTTCATCAGGAACAGCTGTCAGAGTTTGTTAGGAGCTGTGAGAGCTACCCTTACCTTAGCCTTGCTACATGGAAAACAGCAGAAAGATGTTAAATTAACAAGCATCCTGGATTTTACTAACAGAACATAACCTGTAGATTAAGAAAAGGGATTATCCTCCTCTACTCAGCACTCAATAGAATATATCTAGAGTACTGTTTCTAATACAATTGGAAGTATTTTATCTTCCCCAAATCAAGGAAGACATTGATACACTGGAGTGAGTTTAACAGAGGCCACCAGGACGCTTGTCCATTGGAGCACTTGGACAGTGAAAAGATACTGAGGGAACTCAGCTGGTTCAGCCTTGAGGTGAAACAGCTTTGGGGAGATGTTGCAGCAGCACGCAATGTACATGGGGAGGGGTAGATGGTCTCTTCACAGCAGTACATGGTAGGACAAGAGAATGGGATTAAAGGCTTAAAATGAAACAGGAGCCATTCAGACTGGGTATTAAGAAAACCCTTTTTCCCTGAGTTTGGTTCAACAGTAGAGGATGTTGTCCAGAAATATTGTGCAGTATACATCCTTGGAAGTTTTCTAGCTCCAATTGGATAAAGCCCTGAGCAACCTGGTCTCACCCCATAGATGGCCCTGTTTGGAGAAGAAGGTTGGACTACAGACCTCCTGAGGTCCCCTTCCACTTGAATTATTCTGTGGTCCTACGGTCAGAAAACTTACCTAGACCTGGAAAGTCCTCCTGGTTCTGTAAGTATGGACATAATTTGAATTCATAGTTATATGTCATGGTAGCCTCATAATATGTCATAGCTATAATATTCCTTTATTGATTCTGGGAAATTAGATAACATTAATTAAATATAAAGAAAAGTGGCACAAAAAACATTTTGATGGTGACTAAACCCAGTAGAAAGCGTGTTTATGGTGTTTTAATAGTGTTTTCTTGTTTACAATGGAAGGAATACTGAATAACTTTTTTTCTCAGTATTAGTAAGACAATATGTACAACATGAAATATAATGATTAATATAAGACTTTCTTTTAGATGGAGAGACAACAAAGGACTAAGTGATAGATATGCAGTTGAAAATGAATCATTGGGATCATGGATTGATGAGGAAAAGGTAATAATTCAATATGAAAATCAGTGTCTCTCTATATAGCTAGATATCTGTCATTAATGAGTAGTTTATTATAGTTGAAAAATTAAGAGTACCTTATTATTGACAACTGTAATATCATTGCACTTGTTTTTTACACAGCTAGTATGATATTGAATTATTTCATGTCTTTTAAACACATGATGGTTGCTCTACAGACATATAAAACAACAATCCATTTCTTCACTGTCAACAGAATTTCTGTCGTAATATTTTACGATAGTTTGGAAATCTTAGCTATTCGTAGGTATGCATCTTTGAAAAGAGAGAAAAATTATATACTTGAGTTAAACAGAGTTTTCAAGTAAATATCAACTCAGATTTCAAGTTGGATCTGAACTTTTAGAGAATTCTACTGAGGATGAAATGTTAGTATTCAAACCATTGAAGCACTAAGATAAAAAAAAGAGTAGTCTTCTTTAAATGTTTATTTTGTATTCACTGTTAGACTAAAATAAATTCTTATCTTCTCTCTTTTATGCTTTTTTTTTTTTTTTTTTTTAGCTGCATGGGTTTCATAGGTATAATAAAATTGTATATTTACAACAGGAGTGTGTATGTGTCAGTAGCCTAGATGGAAAGTGCTATTTCAGTCCTATTTGGTGATACATAATTTCAAAATGCCTGCTTTTCTGTGTAATTTCTCTTATTAACATGCTTTTTTTCCTACCAAGTAAAAAAACATTTCCATATGTGTTTTTCTTTTCAACAATTTTCTTTTCATTCTACAATATTCCTAGTCTATAACTGGAAAATCAACAGCAGTCATTCTTTATGTGAGGTGGATGTGTTTGTGATACAAGATCTCATAGGATTTTATTTTTACCTTACTAAATAGAATTTTAAATTACAAAATAAATGTATGCTTAAGGTGTCTGAGTTATTCATATTCATATTTTTCAAGTGTACTCAAAGTAAATAAGTGCATTTATTTAGAGACAAGTGCTTTGTATACAACATGTTGGATTTACCAAAATCTATGTGCCACATCAGTACCCTGTAAATCAACTACCTGCAAACTGATTACTGTGGTTGGATAACCTACTACTAAAGCTCAATCTATATAGCTTAGATGTGGACTATTGGATTATCAGTGGATCCAATGCAAAAGAATTAATGACACCAGTACTTAAAATGTATATATAGTGAAAAATAATCTTTTTGAGTTTGTTGCAATAATATTTTCTAAGGAAAAATTGCCTACCTGGAATGCAATGATATTACAAAACAGACAACTATGATTTCTATTGTGTAGACAGCAGCAGCTTGTATTCAGCTGCAAATGTTTTGAACTGTGCCAATAATTCTGTAGTCGAATAATTTGTTATGGAATGTAGAACAAGACTGCTGCAATGTCATTTTTAGATGCTAATACTTCATCATTTTTGGAAGGTCACAGAGAACAGGAGAGGTGCCTGAGGACTGGAGGAAAGGCACTGCCACTCCAGTCTTCAAAAAGGGTAAGAAGGAGTTCCCAGGAAATTACAGGCCAGTCAGCTTCTCTTGGGTCCTTGGAAAGGTGATGGAAAAGTTCATTCTGGAGGTCATCTCTAAGCATGTGGAGGAAAAGAAGGTTACCAGGAAAAGTTAATATGGGGTGCCACTCTCTTTACAGTAGTGCCCAGTGATAAGACAATGGGCACAAACTGGAACACAGGAAATTCCACCTCAACATGAGGAAAAACTTCTTTCCTGTGAGGGTGACAGAGCACTGGAACAGGCTGCCCAGAGAAGGTTGGAGTCCCCTTTTCTGGAGATGTTCAAAAGTGGCCTGGTTATGTTCCTGTGCAACCTGCTCTAGGTGAACCTGCTTTGGCAGGGGTGTTGGACTAGCTTATCTCCAGAGGTCCCTTCCAACCCCTACCATTCTGTGATTCTATGATTCTGTAAATAACACCCAAATGAGGAAAAAAAAAAAGAGGAAAAGAATGACTTGTTGGTTAATGATTTCAAGAAGACATGAGCTATTTCAGAGCATTGTTTTTGCTTATTATGTAAATAGATAATTTTGTGGATTCTAGATAATTTGAATTTTTATCTAGACATGAATACCGTTAAAGTATAGGATGACAATTAAAAAGGATCTTTTCCATCTACTTGCATCACATAGTGCATAGAACATCCTCATTAATCCTTTAGTTATTAAACCATTATCAAGCAGAGATACAACTACTTTCTCCTCTTAAGCTACACCAAGGATACCATTAGTCCTTTTGTCTACATGTTATAGCAATCTGGCAAACTGACATTATATTTTTCCTTTATCCACCAAAATAAAAAAAACAACCATAAAACCAGTTCACAGTGTCTTTCTCACCAGGAAATGTAGCCCATTTTTTTGTTTGTTTTCTGTTTTCTTTTATATGTTTTTGTAGGAAGTAGTTGTGCACTCAAAAAGCACACAGTTTGTGCCTAAAGTAATTTAGGTAATTGTGTATCAGAAACATCCCACTTCCACAACTTACCACTTTTCCAGGATTATACGAATGTTCTTCTACATTTTTGCATGTTTGTTTTCAGGTTGCTTCATAAAAATGCTTTTCTGAAGATTGCAATATTGTTAATATCTATTTTCAGTAAGTTATACCTAGTTACAGAAGCATAATCTTAAGTATTTAAAAGCAAAAAATGTACAGGTATCTGTTTTTACTACATTCTTGAACATGACAGTTTTTTGCAAAATTAAATCTGCATGGTATCTTAATTTGTTTAAGATTCCTTTAGCTCCTGTTTCCCACTTCTCTCTGATCAAGTCAGATCATCTTCCATGAAGATGTTTTCTGTTTCCATGTAGAAGCCCATCTGAAAGTAGATTCTTTTACTGGAGAAATTGGAACAGTATTCTCAAGGGAAAAAAAAAAGCCAACAAATACACAACAAAACACAAACAACACCGTCTTGCCCATTTTCTCTCTTTTATCCAACTCAAACAAATGTTCATGTTTGCATGAAAAAAAAACCCAAAGCAAACAAAACAGGCACATACTCTGTTATCTAAAAGCAAGAAAATGCTTTTTAAAAAATTCAGTTCTATAACATCTGTGATTATGTGACTTTAAGTACACCTATAGCATACATAAAGTACTAAAATCAATTCACACTGACAGTATTGTAGATGTTTTATATCTCATAACTTAATGAAATGTGGGCAAATATTGAGGCACTAAGAAATCCAATTATTTGAAAAAGAATAATGTAGTGCAATAAAAACTAGACTATTTTTTTTTTTTTTCCAATTAGAAGAAATACTTTATAAGTACTTATCAAGATCTGTGTTTAAGTATTCATATTTATGCTCCTTGTAAAATGCCTATTTGCCTTACATTGTGTCAATCACAGGTATGTTTTGTATCAGATTTGTGGAGCCCAAGTCAATGATCATAATGGAAGGCTTGTTGAAGTAAGAAAATTATTAACTGATTCAATGCTTTATGAAACATGCCTGTGATATGTAGAAGTGTCCCTCATGTTTAAAAAAAAAAAAACAAACAACAAACAAAACAAACAACTGATTTAAAAAGTCAGTATTTCTTTATCTTTTGCTCATTAGTAGCTGCAAGTAGAAAGTGTGTCACTATTTTGATAAGATTTTCTATACTCCTTAGAATATACTTTCAAACTCAGTTATACGCTTCTCCCACAGCTTTTTTTTCTACTGCTGGTTTCAGTTCTCAGGCTGTAAAAGACTTCAGCCTTTTTGTTTAAATCTTTACAAGGCTCAGAACATTATTAGCTCTTTTTGGTTTGTTTGCTTGTTTGTTCTCAAAAAAGCCCCATCATACCCATCTTCAATCTTTATTTTTCAAAGAAAGGGATGAAATTGTGTTAGCTATATTACAGTAGATCCATTGTTCAGAAAAGGTTGTGGTACTGCTTCCAGCTAAGCCAGAACACACAATTTTTTTCTACCTAGTGAAAATAAAATAATGCATAATAATTTCCCCAATGTACTACACAAGTGTGCCTAACCTGTACGGACAGCATCACATCCTCAGGACTCTTCCTAATGATTTCCTCCACAGCCAGACTGGAAACCTAAGCTTCTTTAATATTCCAGCTTCATTATTCTCATTTTCTATAATTTAACAACTTCTCATATTATACTTAATGGGAAAGTCATGCAATATTGAGCAGTAACTGCTGTTAATTTCCTGCTGTATATCATTTGCATTTTTTGTTGCTAGTGGAGAGTAATTAACGTACTCTAATTATCATACTGATTGTCTTCTTTAGCTTATGAGAATATAGTCATCTCAACCCTCGTTGATCTTACAATAGTACATTTTATTGCTTTCAATAATAGTATCCAGGGATATACAAGGCTTAGTTTTTTACTGAAAAATGCTGTGATCTAGCAGTAACAGGTTCCCTAAACGGTTCAATTTGGAACAGAGTAATGTAAGTTTTTATGGTGCCTATCAAAAAATATAAAGCCTTGCTTCTGCAGTAGTGCAATGCTATCCTTTTTAGTGAACAGAATTGTGATTGTATTACCATTATCACACACACAAAAATGTTTTCTTGTATTCCATTCAGATTGTCTTTCACTCCTCTGTCTGTGAAAAGTTAAGATAGAAAACACATTCAGTGGGGAATATGCTTGCAAGCAATAATGAGTGTTTTTTTTTCTTGCAAGGGTGCTTTTTAGGAGAATAAATATTTATCTATTGGGAAAAAAAATGTTTTCCTTAATCTAAAAGTTCTACCTAATCAAAGTGTTTAATCAATTTTAGACTCATCTGCAACTACCTTATAAAAAAGTACTGTAGATAGAAAAATCTGTGTAAAATCAAGTCATCTGTACAAATGTTGTATACCAGAATACCAAGGCTTTTGAGTTTTGAAAAGAAAAGAAACATCAAGTAGAAAGAGATACAATTACATATGCAAATAGATCACATTGTTTTATCAAAATCAAGCCAAACAATTGGTGAAATTTGAATGGAAGATTTTGTATGAGTCTATTCTGCAATTATTTATGCATAATCATTTAGGCTAGGAGACAGATTTCAGGAATATGCACTGTCTTATGACTTCCTGGGAGTCAGAATTTCATTTGCAGCAGATTCTTCCAGGGTATCAATACCTAGTGTGAAGATTTATACCTTTATTGTAAATATTCTTCATAAATGCTGAAACTGATATTGTCTCTCTGGAAAAAGAGTGGCATATTTGGATTTTTTTCCCCCATTCAGGACTGATCACGGTATTCACTACTTTTAGAATGCCAGTTAGAATCCGCGATGTAGAGGGACTGGGAATGCTAGCATAGGAGTGGGACAAGCTGTGTGCTTTTTCTTATTGGTATAGTCTGTTTTGTGTTACAGATCCTTTTTTATGTGCAGTCTCAGGGTAGCTGCACTCAGAAGTGACTAAAATATCATTTGTGAATGATACAGAAGACTGATGGCTGGTAACAGAGAAATAAAGTAAAACAATCCCAAACTTCTCAAGCAGGAATTTACTGAGTTTTCCATACTGATGGTATGTAATTATACAGCTTAGAGGAAAGACCAGTAGTTTGTTAACATCACAAAAAGCTGAAGTAATTTGCAGTGAAATCTCAGAAAACATACATCATATTGCATCCGTGGCAGAAGATGGACAGACATCAAGCACATCTAGAAAATATCTGACCATGAGCTTGTAAATAATTGTCTTTTTTCTTTAAAAAAAAAATTTACTGTAACGTTAAGTATAGGGGTCAAATATTAGTTGACCATATTGTTCTGCATGCTGTCAAAATATTTAGAAAGACATGATAACTACTAATTGATCAAATTCAAAATTAAGAACTAGCTAGGCTAACTAATTTAATGAGAATCTAATTGCTTCAATGAATATTAACACTTCAAATTGTAGAAGCCAGACATAATTTTTGTTTGATTATTTTTTCTCCTTTCTTTCTCCTGCAATAATATGTTTGGGGTTAAGGAAGAAGTGGTGAATCATTCAATTGAGGCATCTGCTCCAGGACTCCATCAAAAGGCTCAATATGGTCTTTCTAGTTCTGGTAATTCATAGAAGTATTTTATTTTTTGACATTTTCCTTTTGGGTTCCAAATACAGATATGTAAAGCAAAGAGTAGGTACAATGATCTCTGGAAGAATAAGAAAGAGGTGACATCCAAAAATAAGCCCAGATACTAACCCTGGGAGAAATGTGATTTTTTTTTTCAGTTCTAAGATGAAAGACATTTTTTTTTAAGTTCTAAGATGAAAGACACTTTTTTTTCATGAATCAGCTAATAGCTGAAATATCAAAACAGAAAATCACTCACCATAGGTAGATTTATTAGTCAGTGTACTATCTCATTCACTCTTTCTTTACACTGAGGTTAATATTTTTAAATGATGTTACAAATATCAAAATTATAAAATACATTATTTATCCCTGTATTTTGCAATACTTTAGTAAAGACAATGTAGGTTTTGGTTCAGGTAAGTTAGGATTGATGTATACATTGCAAATAAATTATTCTTAAGAGTTGTATCTCTTGTTCTTTAATGTTGATTAAAACATCTTTGTTTTCAGACCTTCTGAGGACATCTGGGATTTTTACAACAGCAATTTGACTGCCCAATCTTTCAATTTAAAACAAAACAAACAAACAAACAAAACCCCCAAAACAAAACCCTTATAAATTATTTAAATAATAGACATGAAGCTGTTAAGATGTTATGGCAATCCAACTTCTCAAAGAGAATCTTTAACATTAGTTGTAAGATTTACCTCTCTTGAATTTACATGGTTGAAAGTTTATAATTAAAGCTGAATTAATTTAACTTAATTTTGCAATTAATACAAACAGGTATCTCCAAAGTTTGACTTATATTTCTGTTCTAGGAACTGGCCTCATCTCCTATTTTATAACTGATTTTTTTAAAAAGCAATTAACTAAATTTTGTGCTATTCCATCATTTTAGGTTTTTTAAGTCATTGCCCATCATGCATTATTCACCAGGTTAACCTAAGTGATTTTCTGTCTCACTGCTTCTTTCTCCAAATTCCACTGAAAGGAGTAGCCACTGTCCTAGCAAATTAATTACTGAGTGCTGGATAACTAATAAGCAGTGTAGTCAAAAGGAAAGTCAGGTACTGGGCTAAAATACCTAAACTAACCTTTTGTATGCTCATGTACAGCTCATCCTGGTTCCAGTGGAGGCTAGAACTTTTCAACCATTCTCAGGAACCACAACTGCATAGTTATTTCTCCTGTGAATAGAGACACTAATTTTCCCTTTTTAATCCTTCAGGCTCCAGAGAGAGCAACATGGAGTAGAAGATCCTGTGTCAGTGAGTCAGAGGTGCTGAATTAGCTGCAAAGGTTGTGCTTCATCCTCTACTGCCTTATGATCTACTTAGTGACTTGTCAAGGACTGATTTAATTACACAAACTTAGCCAGCTATCAGTTAGGTCCAATGTCTGTAATATCTATCACCCTCCAAACATGTTGCCAATAATACTATAATTGCCATTCCTAGTCTATAAAGAAGATTTCAACATACTGAATTATGTGTAAAAAATCTGTCTCAATAGCAAAGGCTGCTTTACAGCTAATATCCTTTAAGATTATGAAACAGTTCCCAAGTAGGGACTACTGGCCAAGTTAATTTCCTAGAGGACTACAGATTAAATACAAATCATGGTTTCAAATGTGAAAAGTCATGTCGTTCAACCACAAAGCTACAGTTCAGAATGTGAATTTATGACTTTCTTTTTGCTCTTAATTATTCATCAAGCTAATTTTTTTTCTGTCATAAGTTTTCTTACCCTTTAAATTTGGAAAACAACATTCGGGTGCTTATGTGACAAAGATAATTTTAAAGAGCAATATAATAAACCTAACATTTCTAGGGCACAAGAGAGAATAATATATTATGTTTTAGGATGAGTAGAAATTCTCTCAATCCAAATATTTTTTCAAGTTAATAAAACTTGTCCTTCGTATTTATTTGCATGGGTTTCACAGAATCACAGAATAATTATGATTCAAGGAATCTAGGGAGATGTCCGACTCCCTGCTCAAGCAATGTCATCTATAGCAAGCTGCTCAGGGCTGAGTTCAGTCAGGTTCTGAAGTTCTCCAAGGATGCAAACACCACAACCTTTCTGGACAACACAACCTGTTCCACTGTTTGACCACCTTCACAGTAAAAACCTATTTAAATAGAATTTTCCATATTTCAGTCTGTGCTCATTGCTTTTTGCCTTTTATTAGATACCACTGAGAAGAGTCTGGCTTCATACTGTCTAATCTCCATCCCTAGTCAGATATTTGAATATACTGATTCAAACTTCATATATATATACATATATATTCTTTAAGTTGTCCATTTTTATGTTATTAACAATTGAAATAATTTGTTTAGCAGCTGTGGACTATTTTAACATTTTATTTCCTACGTGTTACTGGAGAAAGTTTGAATATTTCTAACATTAATTAAGTTTATAGATTAGTAAGAGAGAAAATACAGTAGAGATGCATAGATCAAATAAACTGGTTTAGGGGTTTTTTATTGCTTGTCAGACTCAGTGATCTTAAAGGTTTTTTCGAACCTAAATGATTCTATGGTTCTCCTTCCTAAGGAATATGTTCCCTTAAGAAGCTGTGGAGAAAAAAACCATAATCCATAATGATTTTCCAAATTGCTATTACAGATTAAAAAGGATAAATAGGAATGGTTGCTTTGAATATAAAACTATTTCTTTCATGTCAGAATACAGTGATATAATAATTTAAACCCCCTGCTAAGTTGAAGCAAGATAAGTTTAATATGTATTGTAACAAAACTTTATTGCTGTAGGTAAGTAAGAAAGAGGTTATTTGGAAGAACTGAAAATGTAGATAAGTAAACTTAAGTCAATATGTCCAAAATGAGATATGCCCAGGATTCTTGAAAGCATTAGATAAATAACTTACTGTAAAAATTTCCATCATTTAAAAAAAAAAAGAACATTTAATACATATCCAATACACTGCTATTAATGGTGGTGTAGAAGCCTCTAAGTGACCTTCCAATAGTGACGACACCAATGCCCAATCACTATTGATGACTATAGGATGAAAATTTCACCTCTAAACTTTTCTAACTACCAAATGAGTTATAAATAGTAGCCCTATTAAGTGAGCAACTCACTATTCAATTAATGGTTAATGATGCATAGGGAAATAGCTTCAAACACTCTTTTAGAGTGGACTCAAGATGATTTGCAAATTTCTCATGAGACTTCTGAATACTGAATTATGACTAACACCTAGTGATAATACTTTTCCATCATGTACTCTATTATATACAAAATGAACTCTGGAAAGAATCAGTTAAATCAGTCAATTAATAGTCCCAGAATCCTCTGAAAGTTTAAAATAAAACAATGGTCCAAGTGTTTTGATTTCTTGTGGAGAGTTTATTATCTTGGAATCATAAGTCTCTGAATACTTTTTATTACATCTTCTCCTAATTCATTCCATTCCTGAAGCCTACTCTGATTACTTAAAAACACTTTTTTTGATGAATACTTTAATATATATTTAATGAAATATTTTTTTTTTTAGCTGAAAAATCACAGAGAATTATAAGAAAGTAAGTTGAAATGTCATTTGTTCCCTTCCTAATCCAGGGTTTAAAGTAATAAATCTAACTCCTGAGAGATACTCTCTAGGATTTTGCAAAGCAGTCTGGTGGACTCATTACAACTTCTTTAAACCATTTCAGTGTTTCACTATAACTAGGACACAGAAAATTCATAGAACATTTTTATAAAGCTTTTTTTTCTCTAATTTCTGACCTAGTTGAAATCTGATACAAATAATTTTTCATCTTCTTTATCACAAATACTACTTTTTTATAGTACCTTTTGCATATTTGAGTGCTGTTAATGTGTCTTCCCCAGTCTACTCTTTTATTAACTAGGTTAATCTTCTTTCCTGGGTCTTGGTTCCTATAGTGGGTCTGTCTGAGCTGATTTTCCCCATACAGTCTTCATGCTGCAGTACTGGGAGCCAGAGGATGTTGATAACACACCCATGCTGTGATTGGCAGTGCTTACACAGCACCAAGGCCCTTTCCAACATTCCCCCAGTGGGATGGGGTAGGGGAGGGGAATGGAGGAGACCAAGATCTGGGAGGCGATACAACCCAGACAGCTGACTCAAACTGACCAATAGAATATTCCATACCATATGATGTCAGCTCAACTGTAACGGGAGAGGAAAGGAGGAGGACAGGGTGAAACATTTGTGGGGAAGACACTCGTCCTCTGAGCAACTGCTCTGCGTTCTGGAGCCCTGTTTCCTGGGACAGGCCCAACACCGCCTGCGGATGGGAAGTAGAGAATAACAGCTCTGTTTGCTTTTATCTTTCATAATGTTCACTGCCCAGTTCTTCCATAAGATTCAGTTGAGACATTGCTAATACTAACAAAAGTGGAAAAGTGAATTCACCTAATATAGAAAACATATTCTAGTTTATTCATCCTAGTACTGTCTTTTCTTGGAACGTGGCATTATTGCTCAAGTTCAGCTTAGGATCTGAGGTAATAACCCTAAGATTTTTCTTGACAGTACTTTTGTCTACTTGTTTGTTTCCCACTTTTTACTCATTATTCCAGGTGAAGTAAAGACTTTTTAATTTTTGTAACTGTATTTAATTTTTTTTTTCCAAACCATTATTTGATTTCTGGGCACTATTTACATTTATTATTACTTATTGGCATATTTAATAATAATATTTTCAGTGTGATCAGTGTGACCTCTACTCCATTCTCATGAGACCCCATCTGGAGTACTGTGTCCAGTTCTGGAGTCCCTGTTATAAGAAAGATATGCACATGCTAGAACGTGTCCAAAGGAGAGCCACGGGGAGGATCAGAGGGCTGAAGCACCACTCCTACAAAGACAGACTGAGAGAGTTAGGGTTATTCAGTCTGGAGAAGAGAAGGCTCTGAGGGGACCTTATTGTGGCCTTCCAGTATCTGAAGGGGGCCTACAAGAAAGCTGGGGAGGGACTTTTGAGGATGTCAGGTAATGGTAAGACTAGGGGAAATGGGTCAAAACTAGAGGTGGGTAGATTCAGATTAGATGTTAGGAAGAAGTTCTTCCCCATGAGGGTGGTGAGACACTGGAACAGGTTGCCCAGAGAGGTAGTGGAAGCCCCACTCCTGGAAATTTTGAAGGCCAGGTTGGATGTGGCTTTAAGTAACCTGATCTAGTAGGAGGTGTCCCTGCCCATGGCAGGGGGGTTGGAACTAGATGATCTTTAAGGTCCCTTCCAATCCTGACAATTCTATGATTCTATGATCATCAAAGTCTTATGAAATATTGAATAGTTTTATAGCTAGGACATACCTTAGAAGAATATTTCCTGTGAGACAGTATGAAAAGGTCGCTTTCATTCCTCTATTTTCTGTTCTGCATGTATACTCCAGTATCATAGAACTTGTAATTGCCCCAATACACAACTTGCTCACTTACATTATGGTTGTATCCACCATCATGAAACACACTCTTTCGTTTCCATAGAGAGTCATTTATGATTGCTTGCTTTGATTCCTTGCTTGATTCTGAAAATGCCAGAAGGAAAAAAGAAAAAATAATACCACATAACAAACCAAAAACATAAAAGGAAGAAAAGGAGAGAAGAAACAAGAAACTCATTCTACAATCTCAGCTATGAACAGCGTTATCCTTTCCCCTACCATTCCTCCATCTGCTGTAATTTGTGAATTTTATGTCTTATTTTAGACTACAAATGGCTCAACAGCACATGGGGTTTTATGTGTATTAAAAATGATAGAATAGTTTCAGTCACTGTACAAACAATTAATATAAATTAATATGTACCAATATATGAGTTTTAAGTATTAACATTTTAGGAGTTGAATAAAGGGTCATCTTTATTACACAATAGATCTATCCCTGATCATAACTTATGATTGTCCAATTACTTTATAGATTAACAATAATTGCTATAGAAGATCTTTTAGACTCTGAATTCATTAATCTAATATTTCATATTTAATGAAAATGTCAGCAATTTTGGGTTGAAAATGTAAGATCATTTAATAGCATTTGAGTCATCACTTCCCTGCTGCTGATTTGGTATATAAATATTCCCTCCCTTCATCAGCAAGTCTGCAAAATTCTTTTTTAAATTTTATCCACCATACTGTAATCATAACTGTTAGAAAAAAATCAAGATAAAATGGGTGGAATAAGCATCAAATAGGAAACAATGCAGTATTTACTCTCCGAACTTCTGAGTTTATTATCAAAGGGTAAACCCTTTTACAACCTTTTTATGGTTGCCAGAACACTTTGAATGTTAGATCTAGCACTGGAAATTAATTTTCTTAAATCTTTTTGGGAATAACACTGTTTACAAAAATCTTTTCACATGCTTTAACAGGTAAATGAATGTCTCTGTGCCCAATATATTCTAAAATATTCTAATATATTCTAAAAAAAGGAAATACATGTCCAATGGTATTGTTTGGCAAAGAGCTACACAATTTGCTGATGACTACCACCTGAAGTCTAATTTCTGACCCTTGCCATGGAATCAACACTGACTTTAGAAGCTACTGGATTATTCTTGGAAATATATTCAGATTATTTGCTTTATGTCAGTATGTAATAAAGGCAGGATTCTTTGGTTTCACTTTTCATGTCTATTGAGTTATGTCAATATAGCCTATAATATAATGTGCCAGTGGAAGTTTTACTTAAGGTGCCAGTAACCTATATTAACAGATCTTCCTGTTTCTGTACTTCAGAGCTCCATCATTTTACGAATTTCAAAAATTTCATCAGCAAAAATTATTTGGATTATTCTTCACACTAAGATATTAGCTATAGACTCATATGTGTGGCAATTTATGTTGTGAAATTTTTCATTAAAATGTGAAATTATTGTGGTGCTGTTTCTTCTCAAAACATTGTCAGAGCCACATGTTTTCTCATATCATAGTAAGACCAGAGCAGTGCAGCTGCACAGCCTCTGAAACTGGGCATGCAAAAGCACCTTGATCTAAAAGACAGCTCACATTAACTGTAATTTTAAAAGAACTTCTATCTCCTAAATATCAAAACATACAATTAATTGGCTAGCTAAACAAAACTCATTTAAATACTAGACCTGAACATTTCATCTAAAGTTGCAGAGTAGTGATGTGGGATGGTTATTAGATAAAAACAGAAAAAATAGTTCACTGTATATAGAAGCAATTAATGGAGGTGTAGCAAAACTCCACTCCAGATCTAAGAGACAGAGATGTTCTACTCATGGTTCTATTCTCAGCCTTCATCAATGGCAAAAGAGTTTCTCCAAGCACTACCCTTGCAGAGAAATCCAGAACAAAACAGACTATTCATCCTCAGAAAGCATATGCATATCTTACTGATCTAGGTTCATTGAATTCTATACTTCTGAGAGAGTGAAACTATGTGCACAGTGGCTTGCCTCAGCAGCTGAGAAGGAAGAGAAAGAGCTGGAAGCAAGTGATGCTCTGCTTGACATCTCCCTGTAGCTTTATGTGCCATGGGGCTATGCATTGCATTTTGCTCTAGCAAGTTGAAGAAAGCACTCAGCAAGCCATCACAGCTCATTTGCAGGGCTGTGAAGTTCACTTGATCTCATTTCCTTGAGCTGCTAAGAGAAGACAGCACTTGGGAACAACACAAAAGGATGAAGATAAAAGGAATTAACACAACAAATTTGTATTTTCTGTCTTGTGACAGGTTTTGAGTTAGTCTTTCTATCAAGTTGATGGATGACTAAAGCTGTTATTGAAAAGAAAATAAGTCAAATTTTCAAAACTTAATTTCTTAGGCTTCCCTTAAAGTGCTAGACATTGAAATCAGTAGCTTAACTTTCACAAACCTGGGAATATTGAGAGCTTTCTTTAGTATCAAGTTTCAAGATGACTACAGGCAACTGTTTTGAAAACTTTGGCTTAGACTTGGCTGGTGCCAGGTGCTCACCAAGCTGCTCAGCAGGATGGGATTAAGGGGTGGAGAAAATAAGATGGGAAAAAAACCCTTGTGGGTCAAGAAAAAGGCACTTTAATAAAGTAAAAACAAAGGCCACACATGGAAGGAAAGGAAGACAAAAGATTTTATTCTCCACTTTCCATCAGCAGGTGATATCCAGCTACTTCCAGGGAAGTAAGGCTTCAGTACACATAATGGCTGTTCTGGAAGACAAATGCAATAGTGACAAGTGCCCTCCCCTCCTCCTTTTTCTTATCTTTTATTGCTGAGCAGACACCATATGGTATGGAATATCCCTTTGGGCAGTTTGAGTCAGCTGTCCCATCTATGTCCCCTCCCAATATCTTGTCCATCTCTGACGTACTGATGAGGAGGGGAATATTGGAGAGACAGGTTGGAGAGAGCACAGCTCAGCTGTAACCAAAACACTGATGTGTTATCAACATCTTTCTAGCTACCAGTCCAAAGCACAGCATTGTGAGGGCTGCTACAGGGAAAGTTAACTCCATCTCAGCCAGACCCAACACACGGTTCTGTAAATTGCAGTCCTTACTCTTTAGTTAACTGAGGATCTGATATTGCAGGATTACGGTTGCAGAAGTTTTAGCCATGAACATTAATGGAATAGAGGCTCATCTTCTAGCAGCCAATGGAAGACAGTGAAATAGGTCAGATAGGTCTGTATAATGATTGACACCTGCATAATCAGCAATCTGTTAAGATTAATGAAGCTCTTATAGGATATTCTGTACTTCATCTGAGCACACATTAAAATCAGATTAATCAGAAAGGTCTATATATCTTCTTTCATATTTTAAAATATGAAATTCAATCCTTATTTATTAAACTAAAAAGAATTATAATGATAATGCATTATGCCAATCAGTTTTTAATTCTGTTTTTCATAGATTGTTATTGGCTGAAAGAGAATCTCAAAAAGGCAAAAGTAAGTTCTGAAAAAGCAATCCTAAATCACATTACATATATACAAATTTTCCAGTCCAGTATTTCTGAATATGACTTTATACATTGTCACCCAAGCTTATTCATGCTGTCATGGTGCAGATGTAAAAGTCTTTGTAGAAATTTGATCTTGCCATTAGCTTTTCTACTTCACTTCTTTGTGCTGTTATAATTAGTAGTAGTGATAGTAAATTAAGAGGAGAATATAGACTAAATTACTATTAGTATATAGAAGACTAAAAACAAGAAACTGTTTGATTTATAAAATCAAAATTCTTACCAAATGCTGAATCAGAATTTTCATTTCAGATCAGTTTAAGGTTCTGTCAACCGACAGTCATTGATATTAAGTGGAGAGCATAAATGGAAATAAAAGGTTATCATGTTGCTGTCATAGGTTACCCATAAGTCTTAATACTAGAACAGTGGAAATAAATTATAAAAAAACAGTCTGACTTTTGTTTCAACATTTTTTTTGAAATAGAATCAGCTATTTTGAAAGGAACTATTCATCTTATAACAGGAACTTTACTTTGTAGAAGAAAGCAACATTAAAATCTCTCTCTGAGGTTTCATAAGATGAAATAAACAGACTATACCATGGTTAGATTCAGAGGGGGAATTCAACATTCTGAAGCCATCAGCTCACAGATCCTCATTATTATATTGATTGTGGTTTATAGTAATCCATCTAATATAGTTCTTCTTTTCCTTTGGTAACTTAACTTTTTTTAAAGCTACTTTCCAAATCACTGTTACTTCTAAGTCATCTTCATTTTAGACCAAAACATGCTTCTTGCAAATTGATGCACAGATTTGCATTCAAAAGCCCCTCATTTTCAGTTGCCCTAAAATACACTAGTTAAGAGAGAAGGTATTGTAACTGCAGATAAAACTACAGTTTGTCATGTAAAACAAAGTAATTGGTGCTTTATAAGCAGGGAAAATATTTGTATTGGCACAGTCTTTATTTACAATGGGCTATAATCATCCTTTCCTTTTCTGCTTCAGTCACTTCAGGCTTTGTTTTACTGTATACGATTAATTTTGTTTCTCTACTCTTATTTTTACTGAGTAAACTTTGTTTTTTACTGAGACAACTTTGCCAGTCATCTCCTATGTTGTTCAGAGACTATCTGACTACAAGAATTCCCTAATGGTTGCCTCTTATTGGAAAAAAAATGGGAATTTTTCGCCATTTTCAATGTTTATCTTCCTAGTAGAGTTCATACATCCCATCTACTAACTGTTTCTCTGAACTTCCATCCTATTCCATTCCATACGCAGGAAATATAAGGCTTCTTAAGATCTCTGGACCCCTGTCCTCTGCTTCACGTAATGCTACTAGTCTGCTTTGACTCACATATTTAATAGGAGGAGTGCTCCCCTTCTCATCCCACCCCTGCAATTGCACCAGCTCATCTAAAGCAAGAGAGGTCCTGCTGATGGAGATGTAGAGGAGGAACTCAGGGAACTTCTGTAAAGCATGTTAAAGATTCATAGAGCATAGAAACAAAATAATTGTGGTGGGGTCCCATCCCCATCAACATGTAAAAAGCTGGCTGTGTCTAATGGAAACATTGTTACTCGTGGTGGTGGTAGGTGAATGAAGTGAACAGTAATTGTTTACATACTGGCTTATTTGCATATGTCTATTAAGAACTCATTCTAGAAGCACTGATTGTATGAATCTCCACTCATATATCTACTTCTCTTTAGCTTCGTAGTGATATGAAGAGACTTTAACAAATAATTATATCAGTTCATAAAATCTACTATTATTAATTACTGACAATTGCTTACAAGGTATCTAAAATACAGATGAGCCACTGTTTTTCTTAGAAAAATAAAATATTTAACCCTTTTTTTTTCTATAGGAGTGCCTAAGTTGCACTAGACAACTTGATTTGAGCACTGGTTTTATTTAAGCTATTAAATATTAAATATTTAGCTTGTTAACGCAATGTTTCATTACATTCACTAATCATGTCTTCCATTTGTCACACCAGATGGATGACTAAACAAATTGTTTATAGTCCATGTACTCAAAAAGCACTTAACAAAAGATAAAATTAGTATTTGTTGTTGAAAAAGTGGATAGAACTTGTGGGACAGATCCACAACTGTGCAGATGAGTGTCGCTTCATTTATTTCAACAAAACCATAGCATTTCACACTAAGGACAGTGAACATTTTTCTGTCATGTCCATATCAGAAGCAGGGGTACTGTATTTAAAATATATATATACTTTTTACTGAAACTGATTTATTTTTTATTTCTTGTTCTACAAAGTAGTAAGTTGTTATCACTGAAGTAAAACAGAAAAATCACATTCTTTTTGGGCATACCAAAAGACAATGATAGAGTGCTTTTTACACCAAACATTACATTCATAGAACAGAAGGAAATAGAATGCAAAACACAGGATTCTTCCAGAATAAAAGCCTTTTCCAGGTTTAAACAGTTATAAGCTATCTTTTTTCCCAAAGTCATTGAACCTTCTAATAATGAAATACATGTATTCTATGCATTCTCCTCTAATATATAGAATTTCTACACTATATGTCTGTGGCATGCGTCCATTGTAAGAAATCTTCCCACATTGTATTAGATAAAATATCTTCTTACTCTATTAGTTTTATCTCTGATTTCCAAAGAAGGCCTTGAACTGTAAAGGTAAAGTAATGGCTTCCCTGCACTCACAGGAGTTTTGCTTCATTTTGCTTCTACTCTGTCTCATTAATCCTCCAAGGAGGGAGGCTTTGTGAGGAAGGAGAATATCTTTCCTGCTTTTGCTCACTCTACAAATCTTTCCCCATAAGATTATGGGTTCTGTGAGTGCCCTAAAGAAGTGCTCATCCTTTCCCACATTCTCATACTCCCCTGAACTTCCCCACTTTCCTTGCTCAAAAAACCTATTTTTCTAATGTTTGCCCTCTGAAGCACAGAATTACAGAATTATTTAGGTTGAAAAAAACCTTTAAAATCCAGTCCAGCCATAAATGAGTTTTTCTGAACGCTGAACCAAGAAAATACTGACGCAATTTTGCAATTTTATTTCAATGGGCATCTTTACTAGCTTTGAGCTTATATCGCAAGTATAATTTGTTAGGCCAAAGTTCTGCATAAGTTTAGCATTATTTAAGATAAAAAATAGAGTAAAACTGTTTACTTCCATTTCTTGTAGTCCTTTATCCATTTTTTCCTCCTGTACTTGCCTGTTACTATGAAACATATTTCAGGAAGTTACTCCATAATTTTCTTTCTTATGTGTGCAGAGTTTGTGATCTTGGAGTTTGAGCTTCTTCCGGATAAGATCCAGTACAAGAACTGCAAGACTTGCACAATTTTATATTTTACACTCATAGGTATTGCTGACGCAAACTATATTTCAAAGGCATAGTCAAGTCCATCCATAAACAATAAATAAAGGATATTAAAAATTAAACCACTAAAGTGACCACATACCTTTTACAATTATATAAATAAATAATTTTTAAAAGCTCAGAACCTAGTAAGGTAATCTAGTGGGGTCTTTCTGTCCTTATAGACAAACAAGTGACACAGTTGCTTAGTGATATTTTATATTCAATGAAGCTATCTTTAAGGCCTTCACCTCAGTCCCTAAAATACCCTCTGCTATTTTTAGCTCTTATTCATCACATTGATGAGCTTAAAGTTTCTCTAAATTAAGATGTTCTTTACTTTATAGGTCACCTGACTGTGAATGGCACAAAATGCTTCCAGTCCAAGTATTTTAATTGTGCTGGACGGAGGAAATCATAGAATGTTTTAGGCTGGAAGGGACCTCTAGAGGTTATCTGGTCCAACCTTCCTACACAAGCGTTGTGGTTTAAGGTTTGGGGAAGGGGAGGGACAGGTGGAGCGGCTATTTCAATCCCCTTCTTGCCACATTCTATAAAAGGACATAGGAAGTTCCGCTCACCCCCCTCCTCGCTGGAATTGCTGCTGGCTCCAGACGGCTCTGTGGCTGCTACAACTCCATGTGACTCGGGAGGAATCCAGTGGCATCTGAGGATCGGTGTTGTATATATTTGTATATATACCTTTCCTTGTTACCTCTGGATATTTCCCTTTCTTTGATATCCCTTTTGTTACTCCCTGTTAAAAGTTGTCATCTTGATTTCCAACTTTCTGTGAGGCCTTTCTTCCTCCCCTGGGAGGGAAGAGGGGAGGGGGAAGAGGGGTGAAACTAATTCTGCTCCATGGGGGGNGGCAGTCCCGGGCCCCACATCGGCAGCTCCTGCCACTCGGGTGCCGCGGACAAAGGAACAGCCTCCCC
>VYZX01011621.1:2779-28414 GCA_013401335.1 Brachypteracias leptosomus
GTGCAGTACCTGTACAATGAAGACGTGGCCCCCTCAAAGCCATTATCGTGCAGTAGAATGGCTTACCTAGGTCACAAGGAAATGCTGCTACCCTTCTCTGTTGTGAGAAGTTAATCAGAGTCTCAGGAAATCATCACCTGCAGGGTTCCACAGCTGGAGCATCCTTCTGGAAGGAGAGGTTTTGTAAAATGAGGCAAAAGTCTCATGGCAGGAGGACAACCCTTTTATGTGGTAACCTTAAGTTTAGAGCACTTATCCAAACCACACAATGTGGGTTTAGTTTCTTCCTCTGAACATACTCAAGCTTCATTTTTCAAAAATCCCTTGGTATCAAAGTAAATTGGGTCATTAGCTTCTGTTAATCCTCATCTAAACTCACACATGACAAAAACTACGTACTGAATTAATACAATTTTGATTTTCCTTAATGAATTGTAATTACATCAATAGTCCCATACATTCAAAGCAGTGTTTCCCAAATTGATCTATAATTTGTATTTTGGAAAACTACTGAGAAGCAGTGCTATGGACTTCAGAAGTATATTTATTATGTCCAAAACCAGGTAACTTACCTTGATGGTCTGCTTATTTACTTTCTCCATCACTGCCTCTCTCTTTCTGTGGCATGAATAATGTATCAGTGTTTTTTTGTTTGTTCATTTGGGTTTTTTTTTAACACCTAGAGAAAAATGGAGATGTCAATTTCTTACAGTGGCAGTTAAGACAAGCACAATTAAGCAGTTTACTTTCTAGGGATTGCTCACTGAAGTCTTCAGGAAGTTCCTATGCAGCTGATGCAGTTGAGGGCCATGCTATCGATTCCTGGCTGACAGCAAACAGATGGCATGTCAGCAGAATTGTTCATACTTTTACTAGGGTACATCATTAATGAAGCCAAATGCTTATGTTTTCAGTTCCCTGGTATTAAAAAAGTGGTGCAATATACTGTAAAAGTAGTTTATTACATCCCATGTGTCATTCAAGGAAATCAGTTATGCTGACGTGGATAAGAATCAGCCTTCTCCAGCAACGTATGTTAATTGTGCTCTTCATTCTTCCTGACAAATTTCATTTTTCCACTGGTGAATAAGTGCTAAAATACTGATTTGCATCTTCAGTAGTAGTAGTGCATCTCTATATTTCCTGACATGTGCCAATGTTAGGTGTCAAGGGATAGAGAAAAACCTGGGACAGCTAGAAATGCCAATCAGTAGGTCTCTTTAGCTTTGTATCAGCTTTTTGAATTTTTGCTACATCTAGAAAAGTCTATTCATCGGAGGACAACATAAAATTGTAGTGAGTTGGAAGACTGTTTTGTGTTAAAATTCAGATTTTAAAACACCTGGCTACAATTTCACATACTTTAAATTCCAAATGAAACAATAATAGTTAAAGGATTAAATCCCACTTACTTTACTCTCGTAAATAGTCCTATTGAAGCTAAGCCAGCTGTGTAATTTGTGCTCTCTTGCTTATTGTGTGTTTCCTAGAACTGAGTTCTCCAGGGCAGCGACCTGTGTGATCAAGTTCACCAATACAAAAAAGCAGATTCCCTCTTAGTCATTTAGTACTTCTGTATGTGGCAAAACAATAGTAGGCTAGTCCAAAATCCTAAACAATGGAAGATAATTTTAGAATAAAAAATACAGATTAATAACTGCTGCGATGCTTAATCTTAAAAGGGATATCTATACAAATACTGACAGCACCATGGACGATATTCTTAAATGCTGTGTTACTGTTCACATATTCTGTTGTTGTTTTGATATATTTTTCTATGTAATCTATGTACTTTTAAAAGAAATTTCTTCGTATCCCTGTAGTCATCTTTGTCAATTTTATAATTGCTTGACAGTTTTGTTCAGTAGAATTTTAGAAGGGTTTCTTGTGTGCTGTCACCTTTGATTAGTAAAGTTCTCTATATTAGGGACAGTGAAGGCTAAAGTGTACTCAAGGGTTTTATTTGAGAAGTTATATTTTTTAATAAATGACTGCCATTTAAGAAAACTCAAAGTGTACGGTAAAGTATTGTTCCTAAGGTGTATTATTGTACTTTTTTTTTTTTTTCCCCCATGTTCATCATTTGTTATTCTTCTGTTCTTTCTCTCTCAATCACTATTGATGCTCAGGATGCCTGTCAGCTGATGGCTTTTTATAAGCTGTTCTGCAAGCTGAACACAAATAACATGACAGCTTGCAGGCTACTTGTCATGATGTTCTTACTTTGCTCTGGGCAATGCCATATAAAGAATATTACCTCTCGACATCTATTTGCATCAACCAAATATTTTAACATTAATGCAATAATATCAGAATGGCAGGATGTTTATGACATTACCAGCACCAAGAAAGCAGAATAAAATTATGTTCTGTTTCCGCCTACACATTTTCACCCACTCCCAGGCCCTGTACTACTGTGATTACAGAATTGTTGATTTCTGTGGAGGTAAGTTGATTTTAGGTTCCAAGCCCAATTATTAAATTTAATTTAAAAGGTCTTTCTGACTGCATTTGCAGACATTCATTAAATGAGATGTAACACAGGGAATGTCACCCTAAATGTTACTCTTTGAACTGGCTTCCAATAATTGACTCTGAGGATGTCTTAATTTTAGAAGTTCTGTGCAACATCCACAGTTGAGAAAGCTCCAAGGAATTACAGCACTGACCAAAAGCAGGTGAAAAATCATTTGTATAAGAACATCACCAAAATTATGGATCACAGAGTTTTCCTGCACCAGGAAATGCCTCTCCATGTGAATAGTCTTCCTGCAGTTTAGGGTTCACTTTGATTTATTTTATCTTACTCACTTTGGAAATGAATGAGATTAAAGAATAAAAGGCTTTTTTTAAGCAAGAAAATGTATTTTAAAGTGAAAGTCTTTGAAGAGATTGAACTCTAAACTGACTTATAATAACTATAACCACAGCTCTCACCATATAGCTAGTTTCAAGTTTCTAATAGATCATTTGAATAAAACATCTTTCAGTGCTATGACGCTAGTAGTTGGAAATACACAACAGCATGTGTGGACATCTCTGCTATGTTCCGGTATGACCCTCCTGTAGCTTTAGAAACCAATCCATATTACTAACTGCAATCTTTTGACTGTGAAGCAGTGTCATCTGCAGCTTTCCTTTCTTCATGTGTAGTACAAGTGTTTGGGAACATGAAGAATAGCAGGCAGAGTTTTTCTGGAAGCCTTGAGGTTGTCACGCAATAGCTGCTTTATACAGCAGACTTCATCCCAAAGACTAGAAAAACGCAATGCAGGAAGAGCTATAAGAAGGACCTTCAGAGACAGCCTGAACACTTTGAGCAGCTGGTGTGGTGGTCTCTGAAAAAATAAAAATAAAAATAAAAATTTAAGAAGGTTGCTTTCTCTGGTTGAGATATTTCTCATATAATATTTACTGTCTCTTTCCTCCTTTCTTTCCAACATTAGCATCTATCCCCCCTTATAACATTGTCAAAGAAGCAACTCAGCATTGTAATATTTGTTCTCGTGTTTCCCTCTGCACTTGGGAGAAAGATCTTTTAAATATCTGTACAAATGATGAATTTCTTTCCTTCAAAACATCTCAGAAAGATTTTTTAACATGATGCGTACACAAACCTAACCATGGGTATGCTGAGTGGAACTCACTGTTGTGCTACCAGATGTAATGTTAACATAGCATAAAAGAAATACTCAGTAATATTTACTACTACTATTCTTTTTTTCCCTACAGATTACCTTTCCAGAAAAGACCTAAATGCCAAGAAAACAGAACCAGAGAATAAATATAACCATGATTGTGTTTCTTTATCTAGGTTAGGTTACAGCAGCCTCTTAATTTTCCAGCAGCCAGCCCTCAAGGTAAAGAAACCCACACTTCTCTCCTGGCAGTGCAAAAGAGAGAGTGTCGCCTTTCCTTCATTGGCAAAGATTAAGGACAGACAGGACCACTAGATCCTCCCATCTGACATGAACAAGAGCATATACATGCAGGCTTTAGATCTGTTGGAAAAAATACTTGTATTTTTATGAAAGCAAGTATTTAAGTAAAGAAAAAAACCCACAAGCCAGAAGTTTTATTTCATTGGGTTTTTATTTCATTTCAGGAAAAACACAAGCAAAATATTTGGTATCAGTTTCAAACTTTTCAGACTTTCAAAAGAGGAACTTAAAGAGGTGGAAGAGGGAGCTTAAAATGGAACAATTTGGGATTGACAAGAAGAAAAAAGACTTACAAACCCATCAAACCAGCAAACAGACCAATATACTAGTCAAGACCCCAAATCTCAGCTAGAATGGAAAGCTACTGTGAAAAAGAGTTGCTTTTGATTCTAAAGCATTTTTTAATTAGGAAAACCTGATCTGAATAGTGTAATGAGATCCATAGGAGACATGGTGATGCTGAGAACCATTGAAGAAATGGTTCTGAAGATACATTTCAGAAATATGTTTTCCAGATAAGTGAGCAATTCTTCCTGATAACATTAGCATGATTGCCTGAGGAAACTGGACTTACTAAATTTACTAGAGAAATGCAGCCATGTAACTGTGAGATAAGGGAAGAAATTAGAGGTAGCTGCATGCAAGTTATCCTGTTTTCCTCATGTATACTGTAGGAGAAGCTTTTTGTGCATTCTTCAAGTCAGACTTTGTGACAGACATCAAGGTCACTGTGACTACAGGTGAGGCTTTAATGCTAAGACAGAGTGGAGATAAACATAACCAACTGGGTTTACAATTGGCTTTATATAAAAACAAAGGTGGTGTTTCTTCCTGGCTTCATATAAAGACAAAGGTATTGTTTCTTCCTGGGATTTGAAGGTGATATTTTGTCCTTTATTATTCATCACATCTTTTGCATTCCTTTAAGTATTCACAGAAAATTTCTGCTTAAATAAAGATATTTTTTCTTGTACTCTTTGCTCTTCTCCTATGCCACAGTGGCACAATGGTTTCATGTGGGTCTAGTTATTTTTCACACATACTTTTTGACTTTTCCTGGACAGACTTTCTATCTGTTATTTCAGTAGTATTCATCCTTGCAGGAAGAAAAGAGTTAAAGATTTAAGCATGTAATTTGTTTAAATAAGGTTGCCCCAAAATAATTCAATTCCCAAAAATACTTATCACTTTTTTATGAAGATGGAGAACAAGTTTTTCTTCCAAAGATCCATATTCCTAGAAACAAAAAAGTGGAAATTAATAAATAATGTATGTACAACTTGCTTAAGGCCAGCTAATGAACAAATCTATAGCCAGGCATATTCCATAATCATATTCAAAAATGAAAGGCCACCAAGCAAATTATACCAAGTTTTATGCTTTCATCCATTTGTATTCCTATTGTGTCTTGTTTTTCTCCCAAGAATTATAACATGTTTTGCCCTCACCCCTCTACCCCACACACCTTCACAGCAAGTATTAATATACACATGACCCTATCCTGCTGGTATGAAGAAAACCCAAATCTCTTTAATCAAGTTTCAGGTGAGTTGTATTTGCATATTGTCCCCTGTATCACCCACTGTTATGAAAAAAGGATCCCTCTCTTCACTCCCTTTCACAAGAAAAACAGCAGCTGAAAGTAATTTGGTAATCTCATAGGCTGCTGTAAAACACTTGGCATACAAGTACTTATGGTGAGGCTGAGCAGCATTTTTGAATCTGCATTTTCAATTGATATTATGTGCTCTTTGGGCTTGACCTGTAGATAAGCCTTCATATCTATACTCTAAATCGTGTCTTCAAAGAAAAGATGAGTAAGAATTTTTGTACTAGGCCTATGTCAAATTTTTTTTTTTCTGTGTATTGGTCTGACATTTCGGTTGACTTCAAAATGAAAGATAAATGGAAAATAAATTCAGCTTTTGTGTGGAATATGATTTTACAGTTCTGAGCAAATGGGAAAAAAATAACGTCTGGAGTTCTACCAGGGAATAACTTTGGTCCAGCAGGACATACAACATCCTTCTGAAATATCCTGAAGTCTAGAAATGCACCTTTAAGAATCTGTATTCATGAGACAACTTTTTAATCAGTATTGGTTGGAAAGGCAAAGGCAAGAGAACAAAATAGTAAACAATTAAGTATGTTTGGGGTTTTTTTTTCCCTACAGTATAATTAAGGTCAAATGTTTATATATTTATTTACACTGAATTTTGCCATCTATAGTGTTTTAACTCTACAGTCATCAGGAAGATAAATGGTTAGATTACTAGCTCTCTTCAATCTTTTTAACATAAGCAGATAGAGAAAGTAAATGTGTTCTAGAGAGTCCCTAGGGACATGTTATTGTGGGTTAACTCCGGTAGGCAGGTAAGCCCCACACAGCCACTTGCTCACTCCCCTACAATGGATTGGGGAAGTGAATTGGAAATACAAAAGTGACAAACTTCATGGGTTGAGATAAAGGCAGTTTAATAGGTAAAGCAAAAGTTGCATATGCAAGCAAGGCAAAATAAGGAACTAATTCTGTATTTCCCTTTGGCAGACAGATGTTTAGCCATTTCTAGGAAAGCAGGGCTTCATTGCGCGTAAGTGTTTCTTGGGATGACAACCACTGTAAGTCTCAACATGTCCCCTTCCTCCAGCTTTTATTACTGAGCATGCTAGCATATGGTCTGGGATATCTGTCTTGCTAGCTCTCTCTCCTTCCTCAAACAGTACTCCCGACTACACCAGTTTTGTGCTACTAGTTCTATGCTTCCTCCAGCCCACACCAAACTCAGCAACATTTACTTAGCATACCTTCATCTTTCAGTCTTCATCCCCACACCCAGGATAAACATCTATGTTCCTCTTCATCTGTTACAGGAACTATCTTCCTCAGAAACTTTCTCCAAACTGATCAGGTTCTTGTTTTTTTTTTTTCTATTGCTGCTCCTTGTTACTGTTTCTCAGATTGATTCGGTTCCTGGTTGATATAGCTCTAGCCTCACCCACCACCCCAACCATGATCACCTGGGGGCAGGCAGGGCCTCACACAGCTGGGCCAGGTTGTATCTCTGGGGCCTGAAACCACTGGGGGAACAAAACACTCTGCTGGGTTGTGACTCATCCATAGGTCAACTCCAACTTGGGGCCCACAGCCCAGACCCCAGCACTTCAATATCCCTTTGGTCAGTTGGTGTCAGCTGTCCCAATTGTGTCCCCTCCCTAATTCTTGTGCACCCCCAGCCTATTCGCTCGTGGGGTAGAGTGAGAAAAAGAAAAGGCCTTAACTCTGTTTAAGCACTGTTCAGAAACAGCTAAAACTTGAGTGTGTTCTCAACACTGTTTTAGTCACAACACTGAAACAGCACTATACAATCTACTATGAAGAAGATGAACTCTATACCAGCCAAAGTCAATACATATGTATAAAGCTTGACTTCAAAGCCAGTTAAAAGATGGAAAAGTTCATTGTGGTTACTTAAAAGTTTTCAACAAAATCCTTTATTTTACAACCAAAGTCTAGTGCCATGCCTTGGGAATGTCTTGTTTCCAGAAGTCTCTTTATAACAGAACATATTTGTAGTTCTTTCATTTAGCAAAGATATTTAAAATAATTTAATACTTAAGTCTGTGATATCTGGGAGTTTTGAACATTTCAGCTGGACAGCATTAATTAAGACTGGGTGTTGTGTTAAGTGCTAGGGCAAGTAATCTGTCAGGAAAAAGGAAAGAGAAAAGAGCAGTGAAGAAAACAATCACCAAGTCCTTTTCAATAGCCTGCTCTAATGGAAGAGCAATGGTGCTATGATGCTGTTGTGACAGATCCTCAAGACTTGATTTCCTGCAGTTCTAACTCAGAGGGCCGGTATTGACAAGTTTATAGAAACGTATTTACAAGAAATTAAGGACTTGGTCTGGGCTGTAAAAGATGAGTTAAGAAGCATAATTCAAGACTAATTTGTCTACATCTGGAATGACTATTTTAAGTGTTCGTTATTATAGAAAATGGGAGGGTCCTCTGCTGAAACACAGCACAGGGATGGTTGGATTTCACATTCCCAGAATTTAAAACATTTTCATAGAGCCATCAGAACAAACTGAAGTCTGAATAGCAACAAAACCAGATGAGAATCCCAACAAAACAATGCATCACTTAGTACGTTCTTGGTCAGCTCAACATATGAAACAGCAAGCATCACTTGAGTGAACTGGGCCTTATTATGATGCTAGCAACATCTTCTGATGTCTGTAGTTCTTGAGATCAATGAATCTGATTTACCTAAAGAAATAATTAAATTAAAATAGAATATCTTTCTAGAAACTGCTTTATAGAATCTTACTTTAAAACTAAAGCTAGTTATTTTGACTGGGAAGAATTTTTTTGTATGTGTGTGTTCAGAATTTCCAGAATCTGACAGCTCTGAACATCCAATGTCAGATATTCAAACAGCCAGGAGAAAGCTATTTATTGTGTCATATTTATTGTGCAAGCACAGATGATCTTTCAGAATACATTACATAGGTCCTAGCTTTTTAAGACAAGAGGACCAAGAACAAACACCAGGACATCTTCATTTATTCTTGTTGTATAAAGCAGCTTTGGAGCCTCAGATTAGTTTATGAATGTAAGAGAATGAGTAACTTGATCTAGTGGGAGGTGTCCCTGCCCATGGCAGGGGGGTTGGAACTAGATGATCTTTAAGGTCCCTTCCAACCCTGATGATTCTATGATTCTATGAACGGTAGCTTCCTCTAGAATGGCAGGTAGGGCTAATGGAAGGCAGTATGTGCTAGAGGCAGCTAATAATGGAAATGAAAAATGCATTTCCAATAATTAATTATACCCAGTTTCATATGTTCTCTTTATTTGAACTTCTTTATTTCAGTTTTGCTAGCTTCAAGTCCTAGATATTAGATTCCTCTATGCTTTCATCAAATAGATTAAAGTATCTTGTTTGTGAAAATATTAATCATTTAATATGGTGGATTCATTAAACATTTGTTAAAAGGCTGCCTATACCAAGCTAACTCACATTTCACTTAGTTCTTTGAAGCATTTAATCTCTTCTAAAGCCTTCCAGTCTTCCAGTTAAATAACTATTGATGATAACTAAACTTTTCTACTTTACACAAAGCTCATCCTTGAGATTTCTCAGTGAGTCCAAATGATCACCAGGGCTACCCCACTCTACATCTTCAAATATTTTCTAATTGTCTTTTTCTTTCCCTAAAGAACTAAACATGCCTCCAAAGGACACTTTCTTAATATAATTTCAGAGTAGGTCCATCATAAGTTCATTTTCCATTCCTCTGCACTTTGCCAAAACCATTTTTAAGACACATTATCCTGTTCACTTAATTAAATTTCCACTGTATTTGTTTCCTTTATCTCTTCCTGAAATAAAAAACTGTCACATCTTTAACCTCTTCCTTAACAGCCTTAGAAATTCACAATGCATCATAGCAGTGAATGATACACATCTCAGTAAATATAATCACAGAAGTTCTTTAATATATTCATGTTATTGATTGGTTGCACTTCATTCAGTATTATTTGAACATGAACCTATAAATTCTGTCTAAAAGAATCTTTTCTTTTCCCTGTAATATTTTCTTAAAAAGGACTTGCACAGCATGGTACAGAGAGGTGAGTTGGTACACTGAATTAAGCTGATAGCGTTGAGCAAAAGCCCATCAACATGTTTATGTAGTGAAACATCAAGATTCTCTTTCATTTATGATTCAGCTGTCAAGTGAATTCAGCCTGGATGTGTCTCTGAATGCTCAAGGCACGTTTAATGTCGAAATCTAAGATGAGTGTGCAGAGAAAACATTTTCACAAGAATGCAAATATAAAAATATTCTGACATTTATTCCTGGTTTTGAGAGTTTATGACAAAAATCATCAACCCAGAGATTAAGGATTAAATGGCTTAGAGCTGCTATGGAATAAATAGTAACATTTTGCACAGTGCTGTTCTCAGCAAAGAGTGAACACAGTGCTGACGTCAAGCAACAAAGAAGCTGACCCTTTTGCTCTGAATTTTCTGTTATCTACATAAGCTATAGGCTGTCTGGGTTATGGACACCTTTGTATGTTCCCATACTTAATAGAAACCCAGCGTCACATATTGGTCATGTCTCAGTAGTTAACTAAAGCACAGGGTTATACTCCTAGCATGCTGCAGAGTTTAAGAAAGGTGTAGTGTCAGCATGTTCTTTTAAAGCCATCTGTGTCTCCAATCTATTTTTCCATGTGAAATCAATATTCTGATCTACAGAGTCAGTTTGGTTTTGTTTGCTCTTCAAATAAAATCAGTTACACATTACTCAAGATCTAATTATATTGGACTGCAAATGATGTAAAAACTAGATAATATGTTTAGAATTATAACGTAAATTTATCAAAACCTTTTTTGTCGCCCAAACAGAAATTTCCCTAAGAGGATTTCTTAGGTTCATACTGGTTTTAACACTATTTCACAACAAATTGCTGATACAGCTTCAGTCATATTCAGTACTGAACATTTGTGCAGAAATGATTAAATGGCTTTTTAAAGTTTGAATAAAGCTTTAACTGAATCATTACTGTTGTACAACTTTCCAGAAACATATATTTTATATATTTTCAGTGTTTTTCATTCATTTTATGATATTCTAGATTATTTAGAAGGATGTAAAAGTCCTGGTTTGCATAATTTCTGTGAGAATATAAAGTATTTGTAGCTTTGCAATATTTTGGTACAAAGAATAATAAAATAATAATAATAATAAAAAGTGAACTATCTTTCCCTATAGCAAATAAAATCTGATTAAACTTTTTTTGGTTTTTATTATTGTCATACACCTACAGGAACATTTTTCTAGGAGGCAAACATAAGAAATTTTATTTGGCTGGAAAGATTAAAACCTCACAAAGCATATATTTTTACATTTTTGGCAAACAGAAACTGATATTCTTTTGGGACAAAGTTTTGGTCAACATAAAAAGAATTGGTTTAGATTCCATGCACACACATTAAAAAAACCCCACCCCCTTCATATTATTCAGCAAGAAATGTTACAAACTTGTTTTAAACTACATTTTAGTGAAATTACCTACATTATTTACTAAAGGAAAAAATCCTTTCAGTTATCCAAGAAATCCTGTAGGGTTACATCTGTGATTGTGATTGCAGTATCAAGGTGTGAAAGAGAAAATGTGAAAGAATTACAAATATATTTTAAGAACGTTGAGAAGACAGTGTAACTGTGGATTGGTTAAACCACAAGGGAATTAATTCACAAATGTTTCATATATCTTTCTAACATCAACAGATCTGAGAAACCCAATCACTCATGTTAAGTACCACCTGTTTCTTCACACAATGTTGACCCTGCTGAACCTCCAAGGTCTGTTCCACATTCATTAGAAATAGCAGTCTTTATGGTTCAGTCAGCTCAAAATGTTTCCTTCTTCTTGTCTGTAGTGTGACACGAGACTTCTCAGGACATGCCAGATCTTGGAACAGTGAATGCTGCTACTTCACAAATAAATAATAAAGGTAAAAGTGGAATGGGTGAATCATTCTAGAAGCAAACTGGATCCCATGAAGAACTTGTTCAAGTTTGCCATTAACAGAACTCTGCCATCCTAAATCCATCTTGTACTCTAGCCATTAGATTCATTATTGATGATTTAGATGACAGAATAGAAAGTACTTCTAATTTGAAGATGATAACAAGCTGGGAGGGATGGCAAGCACTTTAGAAGACAGGAAAGAAATTTGAAATGATGTGATGAAATCAGTAAAATAATAAGTAATTCAGTGGCATTAAATACAAAGTGACACACAACTACAAGACAGAGGAAGGCAGAATAATAGAAATGGTTCTACAGAAGATGATCCGAGAACTAATGGAGCAAAAATGGAACATACGTCCACAGGGCAATAATGTATCTGGAGTTACGTGTAGGCATGCTGTAAGATACCTGAAGTCTCTGTAGCATTGGCATGGCTCAGCTGGAGTACTACATCAGAGCTGGATCAACTGAAGAAAGCCCAGAAAAGAGCAACACAGAGTTTTTGCAACAAAACCTGTGAAGAAAGATGAAAAGTACTGGTTTTATTTAGCTGACAGAAGAGAAAGGAGAGAAATTATCTATGGACTTCAGATGACAGTTGATGTCATCAAAAGGTTTGCAAAGAGAGGAAAGCATTAATGTATTCTCTAGGACAGTAAGTAATGCATTTAAGTTGCCACAAGGGAGATTTAACCTACACATTAAGAACATGCTGAATGGCAAGAGAGTTGAGTGCTAAAACCCAACTGTCGAGGGAAGCTGGGGATTCTGCATCACTGGGCTATTTTAAAAACAGGTTAGACAAATGGCTGTCAAACGTTATTTAGATAAAGCTGAATCTGTCTGGGATTAGTAAAGGAAATCGGTGACCTGCTGAGGTTATATCTTGTTCTTATGGCTCTGTGTTATTCTTCAGACTTTTTTAACAACTCTAAAACACAGACTACTTATTATACATTGCATGCATTGAGCTAAACTCTAAGACAAATTACACTGATTTTAACACAGCCTGATGGAAAGCTATCACTAAACACCACTGAGTCAATAATACAGGAAAATCCTTGAATATAATGTCTGGGGTTTATTCAGGGAGAGAAAAAGCTTTAGTCAAGACACAGTTACCCTTATTTTTATTTAAGAAATGCGCAAGATCCAAGTCAATTGATGAAACTTAGTTCAGTAGCTTTAAATATAACAGATTTGTGGTCCTCTTTTGCTTTTCACTGAATTTAAGAGACAATAAAAGACTGCTAAAAATAATGAGTTTGCCTCATAAAAGTTAGGCATTAAAATAATAAGCTAGAGGCCATAAAAACAAATGTCCCTTGGAGATTTTATCCATCTGGAGTAGATAGAATATATAGTAACCGCAGTTATTTTGCCAACAATGTTAACAACATTATTTTAAAGTTTTCACATTGAATCTTAAAAACCACAACAGATATCTCTTCTGTTCCAAATATTCCCAGATTTCAGATCTACGTCTAAAACTCACAGATGGCCTTACACACTGTAATGGACCAAACCAAATCACTGATTCAGGGAAATTTTAAGCAACAGTTAAATCCATTTATATTCAGCAAAATGTTAGTATGTGCTTAACTTTAATAGTATTCACATTTAAAACAAAATCTTTTTTTGATCCCATGGGCTTTCACATGCACTCAGTAACCCATTTGTTTAAATTCTTACCATGAATATTAAAGAGGTCCCTAAAAGAGACCAACCTGATAAAGTGCTGGGGCCTGGGCTGTGGGCCCTGAGTTGGGATTTACCTAAGGATGAGTCACAGCTCAGCAGTGTGTTTTGTTCCCCAAATGGTTCTTCAAGGCCCCAGAGGCAGAACCTGGGCCACCTGTGTGAGGCCCTGCCTGCCCCCAGGTGATTGTACTTGGGGTGGTGGGTGAGGCCAGAGATATATTAACCAGGAGCCAAGCAGCTTGTGAAAAGATGCAAAGAGTTGATCAGTTTGAAGTGAGTTCCTGTTGGGGCTAGTCAGAGAAGTTTCTGTTTGGGGCAGTTTTCTGAGCTCACTCTCTCTCTCGGTGTTCCCCCTTGGCTAATTCAAGGCAGAGAAGAGCAAACAGGTGAATAATAAAAGTTGAAGGTATGATGAGGGGATGTTGCTGAGTTTGGTGTTGCCCTGAGGAAGGAGACACCTAGCAGCACACCTGAGTATACCCTTAAATGTAGAATTATTTGGGAGCTGGAATGCAAAGTTAGATGCAAGTGTCAAGGTCAGGCTATCTCATGTTCAAGTGACTTCTGGCTTGTAGAATAGTGGTGGTATACACCATCAACCCTTAAATGCCACTGATAAAGGCTTAATATAGTCTTGGTACTGTATGTGGGTTGAAAGCAGACTGATCAGTATCCACCTTCATCCTTTCTGGTTAAACATCCCATTACTCTCCCAACTTTTTTGCTTTGTTGTGATTTCCAGCCATGCCTCATTTGCCCGTATCTCCTAACCTCATCTCCGTACTTTCTTCTAGATAGCCCTCACCAAGCACAAAACAAGTCTTCCCCACTTTACTTGTAAGATCTGCTTATCATTTTTAATGGGAGTCCTTCTTAAAGTCCCACCTCTGCTCTTTACAGAAAACCACATTGACTTGCACAGACATAGTTTTTAGCTCCCAGTGTTCAGTTGTTTGTTCTTAAGTTCAAAGCAAGGCTCTTAATTCTTGCTGAAGGTATAACAAGTGCCACAGTAAACAAACATGATATCTGTAAAATAAAACAAAGCCCTCGAGGGGATAATACCAAATGTGCAATGATACATTCATTTCAGTGACATTCCCAGAGTGGTATATTATTGAACAATACACATAGTATGGAGTGTGTTTTCCCCTCCAGTCCTCTTTTTCAGTTTAGAGAGGTCAATATGATATCAGGAATTTCTTTTAATTCATAAAAAGGTGCTGAGGAAGAGACATGTCCAAAGCAAAAATTAGTCTAAATCACAAAACTCTGCTTTGTTTGTAAGATCTTTAGTCCTACTGTTCTCTATAATCTTCTGGTTTAATTTTCTCAAAAGTATGATAGAGATGAATAATGACAAGTTTAAAAAATATGTCTAACTTTTATGCAAAAAGAAAGATGCTATGGACAGACAACAGCATTACATAAAATATAGTGTGAATTAAACCTATAATATTAAATTGGTCTACACTATATAGTTCTGGATTAGAAAGAACTGAAATAGGTTGTTATATTCTGATTTTTAGAATGTTGTCAAGACTTAACATTTAATTCATGGAGTAAGTCAGCCATTCAACTACCCTTTGGGCACCTGAAATGATCTCAATTGGAATATTTATTATCCCTGTTCAGCTGTTGCTTAGTGCAGTAAATTTTTTGCTACCTGTGGCTCAGTTTGTTAAATCCCATAGGGTCTACATTTCAGCATTTGAGAAAGTTTAGAAATTCTTAAGCCATAACAACACTGAAAAGCTCTCATTCTACTTTACTTGTAAGCAACAGTGGGACCCACAAAAAAGCTGCTTCCTCATCCAGTGATCTCTGAAGTGGCTGAGCCTCTGGACATGTTTCATGGCTCTTAACTACAGGTGCAAAAAAGTAGGAGAGACATGTTTTCCCCATAAGTCAATTGATCCAGTAGTTTGAGTACCTTTGTGCCTGGTTTGGGTGAAGATAATTGTGGAATAACTACTGGGGGTGACTTGAAAATTAGACTTGTATAAAAGGTATGGCATTATTCGCACATGAAGGAAAGTTCTAATATCAAGGAAGCCTCCAGGGCAGAGTGCAGCTGGTGTGCAAGGAATCCCTTCCACAGTGGTTCCCTAAGCAACATAACCTGCAACCTTGGAAACAGCACGGAGGGTGAAGCAGAGTGAAGATGCCTTGGCCAGGCTCTGTGGTAACACTGCAGAGATGGGAACTTAATGATACTATGAAACTGATAAGCTGTACATTTGCTACCCTGAGCCAACAGTCTGTCATCTTGATGAACTGCTGTCCTTTGTGCGAACTTTGCTCATTATAATGTCATTATAATAACAAAACACACTTCCATCCCAAAAGCTACCCCCCTCCAGATGCGACCGCCCCTCACTGAGCTTGCAACCTAAATTTTTCTAGTTTATACCTTTAAAAGCAAAGTGAGAAAATTTTACACCAATCTTTACAAAAGTACATATGACTAGAGTCACTCAAGCTCCACCTTGAAAATAGAAAATTATATAAAAATGTCTTGAAAGGAGGGACATTAGTGAAGAAACCAGCTCAAACCACCTGTGACTTCTGAGATCAGTCAACAGGCTGAGCCTTTCTTCCCCCTCATAGGGATGCCTTTGGGTAAGATTTGAACACTTGATTATACAAAGTACTTCCCCGGGAAAACTTAGAAATCTCTATAGAGTTGCTTCCTATTTCCCCCATTTGTGATTGGCTATATTATTCATATTCTTGATATTTGCACATGCTTTGCAGACAGTATATTTATCACTATCAATCCATTATTATTGTTGCTGCTTCAATAAACGGTGCTATTCATTAAACTAGCAGTGAAAGTTTCTCATTGAACACCACCGAACTCTTGTGGCTGTGTGAGTTCAAAGAACACAGGCTGAAGGTTCAGTGCACTATTTGTGAGAGTTTGATACATGGAATGAAACCAGACTTATAGCACTGAATTAGGTATCACTCAGAATCTAAGCCCAGCTGCCCCCAGACCCTCTGATATCTGAAGACAAGCTGGAATGCAAGGGGGTTTATTTTCTGCCAAATTACCTTGCTTTTTAATGCAAAAATGAAACTGCATCTTTTTCTTCTTTCAAGCAATCATGACAGTATCCTAAATTTTGAGCCACTACATTTCCTGGAATGGATATTTCTCAATATCTCTCCTGTTGAAATTGGTCTTTCCATGTAAAGTAGCGTATTTTCTACAAATTATCCTACCAACCCAGCAGGCCAAGGAATTGTTCTTACTCATTCTTATCCAATTAATATTTATGTATTGTATTCAAAGCAGAAAAGCAGCTTCTACAGTAAAGGTTGAGATAACTCTATCTCTTAAAATTCCGTAATGACATGTACAGACATTCTCCTTAAAGCTGGGAATCCTGGACTTAAACTCTTGCTCTTTGTCAGCAGGATAATATCCATCTAATCAACATCTTCCAAATCTCAGATGAGTAAGTCAGCCCATAAGCCCTTAGATATAAGCAGAAAGGAAATCAGCTACAAATGAATTTTTCTTTTCTTCTCAACATGACTGGAGAATTAATGGAAACAGAGCAAGAGAGTTACTTTACTCAGTGCTGATACAGCATTTCCAGGTGTTGCATAGTCTAGAAGGGTCCTCTATGAACACAGCTGTGTTGGTTGCCTTCCCTAGATGTATAGAAGAACACATCCTAGAATCATAGAATGGTTTAGGTTGGAAGGGACCTTTCAAGATCATCTAGTTCCAACCCTCCCACCATGGCAGGGACATCTCCCACTAGACCAGGCTGCCCAGGACCTCATCCAGCCTGGCCTTGAACACCTCTAAGGATGGAGCATCCACAACCTCCCTGGGCAGCCTGTTCCAGTCTCTCACCACCCTCTGAGTAAAGAATTTCCTTTTAATTTCTAATCTAAATCTCTCCTCTTCCAGTTTAAGCCCATTACCCCTCATCCTATCACTGCAGGCCTTTGTGAAAAGTCCCTCTCCAGCCTTTTTGTAGACTCTCTTCAGATACTGGAAGGCCATAATAAGGTCTCCCCTGAGCCTTCTCTTCTGCAGGCTGAACAAGCCCAATTCTCTCAGCCTATCTTCATAGGAGAGGTGTTCCAGCCCTCTAATCATCTTTGTAGCCCTCCTCTGGACCCTCTCGAACAGGTCCATGTCCTTCTTGTGCTGAGGGCTCCAGAGCTGGACACCAATCTTCTTAATGTGCTTAAAGTTGCCCACAAGATTTATTTTAAAAGGAAACACAGGATAAGTTTCTCCTGGTACATATATTGCAGGCAGCTAGTGATGTCAATTTAACCTAACATCCCTCTGCTTCAGTGACCACTAATGAAGAAATATAAGAGGAAGACATTTTTAACATACTTTAGTGTATGAAGGAGCATGTGATAGTGAGAATGGATGTTTCTCCTTGTGAAGGCTGAAACCTTCATATGTTTTCTGGTCACTCTCTATATAAACTTTTAAGATAATGGTATCTTAGACTGTCGGTCTTTTAATCTGTCATTGAAGGAGGTTATAAACATCTTAATCAGAACCAGAAGAATAAAAGGTGTATTAAAATGTAATCAAATTTAAAATCAGTTGCAACTTAGATGACTGAAGATAGGATTATGCTTAATTTTCAATTAACATGCTTGCTTACAGCCTGTTTATAACCTCTTTCAATGGCAGATTAAAAGACCGACAGTCTAAGATACCATTATCTTAAAAGTTTATATAGAGAGTGACCAGAAAACATATGAAGGTTTCAGCCTTCACAAGGAGAAACATCCATTCTCACTATCACATGCTCCTTCATACACTAAAGTATGTTAAAAGCAAGCATGTTAATTGAAAATTAAGCATAATCCTATCTTCAGTCATCTAAGTTGCAACTGATTTTAAATTTGATTACATTTTAATACACCTTTTATTCTTCTGGTTCTGATTAAGATCAGAAATGAAATATAACAGAATATTTCTGAAGCCAATGAGAAGAGAAGAAACTCCTGATCTTTAGTGTCCTGTCTCACTGTGTAGATAATAAATCTACAATTAGGTCAAGGCAATTCAGATAAATGTGATTGTCTGAATTTAGTGATTTACTAATTTAAACCATAAAGCCTCAGTCAAGTGATTAATATGATAATATCACACATTGTATTTTCAAGGTTTTTCAAATCATTTGCTGCTGATTCTATCTGCTGCAAAATCTATCATCATTCTGTTTATGAATCATTCATAAGCCATTCCTGGGTTTCACAAATGCATTTGCTATCAGTAAATGTTTGCAGCTAGTCTGGGTATATAATTTCCTTTCTACTCTTTTCTTTTCCTTGACCATTTACTGTAGGACTAGTAATTTTTCATGATTTCTGACATATTTGGTCAGCTAAATCACACAGAGTTATTTCTTCTCCTTGACAGTGTGACTGAGGCTTGGTGAAAATAAATAAATAAATAAATGAAATATATGAGATTTGCAAATAAGAAAATGTCTCTAGGATCCTGGAATCTGCCATCCTGGAATAAACTATCTTGCATATAGCCCAGTCTTTGAATCTGACAGTTGTCAGTACTGGCTCCTTCAAAAGAACGCAGAAGAAATCTGACAGCAGACGGAAAAGAATCAGACAATCTGCATAGTTCTCTGCCTGAACTCTGCCAGTTAAAGATTGGTTAACATCTTCAAGTAAAAGTCAAAATGCTTTCTAATGCTGTCATCACCATTAATTCTGCCTGTGGATATTCCTTATACTTTTATCAAGCCAATTTGTTTTCAAATAGAATTTCTTTTTTTCAAAATGACAACTACAGCTTTTTTTGGGCACAAATGCTTACTCAAACAGCCATTTACCAAACTTTTAGCATCTATACAAATAGCAACATAGAAAAGTGGTCAAAACAGCTACATGTGTGCCTAAAAGTACTAGGAAAATAGACTTGGTATTTCTAGTCATGTAGCTGAAATTTTGGACTCTCAACTCATAGCGATAGCTTTAATAAAAAGCCTCTGTGATAACAGAAGAATCTCTCAGAAACTGAGGAGGTATATTCTCTGTTCTGATTTTCTTTTCCTTTTTTAAGGAGACACAAAAGTATTTTACTTTTCTTATGAACAGGCTTGAGTTTATAGAGTTTATAGTGGAATGTTTCTGAGAGAAGAATCAACACACAGACAAGGTTTGATTACATGTTGCTTATCCTTCAGAATGTGGTCTTTTACTATGGAAATTGTGAAGCAGTCTTGGGCTCAGCTTCCCAATAATCTGAGTAGAGGTATTTCCACTAAGATGCACTGTGATTCTTATTCACCCCTAATTTTAGCCATGCAAAATATTAGGCATTTAGTCAAAACATAGTTATTTAGGCTACAATTTGGGACAATGAAGAGAGAGAGGCTTATTTCAGAATTCACCTGAAAACAACTGTTTAAGACTGGGATGAATCACTCCTGTCTTAGACACCTATCTTAGACACCTTAGAAAATCTACTTGTATCTTTTCCTGTGCTCATGAGCCAGATTCTGTGAGCTGCTAGGTACTCTCAGCTTCCTGTACAGATAATAGGAGTTAAGAGCACCAAGCTCTACCCAGGAGCAGCGCAGTCCCTCTCAGGCTAAGTCTTTAAGGAACAGAATCCTCTTTTAATAATAACCTGTCAGCACCTTATTGAAAAGTGAAACATTGGGACATAGGTGTTTCTATATATCCATTAATATCGCTGATCAGAGGTTTATAAAAGTCAACATTAAGTTCTTTCGAAATCTCATTCCCAGGAGTCATGATTCAGAACAATGCCACTCCATCATATCAGTAGGTTTTACAATAAGAGCCTTATTAGATTGCAATTGATTCACAGCAATCTATTCATTTTTAGTCAAATTAAAACAACCTTTATTGTAGTGCCACAGTTCATGCTGATACAATTAATGTGGCGTGTGAACATTTCCATTATGAAAACCCTTTCTTCCCTGCCTTGGTTTACAGCTCAAGCATAAAGAACTCACATGGCACTGAAACTTGTCATACAAAGTCTCAGTCCAGGCAAGAATGTTATTCTTTGAAATAAATAATAGTAGAAAAAGAATTTCACTGTTTTCCCCATGCAGGAATATAATGAGGTGAGAGAAGCTGGAAACATATCACTGAAACTCATCACTTGTCCCATCAGATTAGCACTCTTTAATTGCAGATTAGTAAGGGACCTCAAGGATCATCTGGTCCAAACTTTCTAGACCTTGCTTTTGCCAAGAAAGCTTAGACCAGATGATCTTTGAGGCCAGTTCCAACCTGGTATTCTATGATTCTATGGTTCTAAGTAATAGAAGTGAGGACCAGGAAAATAGGCAATCTGTTTTGTCTTCACTGTCTTCATTGTACCTGATGCGAGGATATGAACTGGAGACATGAGCTCATGTAGTTCCCATTCCCTTAATGTATCCTCAATTTCAAGAAATGAAGACAGAAAACAATCACTGGGAAATGCAGGAACTTCAGCTGTATCCTGATGTTGCACAGACTGTGAACTCTCACAACATAGACAGGAACAATCTGCCCCAGAAGGAATATCACTGGATAAGCAAGAAAAGAAGCAAAGAAGCTGAATGTGATATAAAGTCAGGTTAACACAAATAAGCTGAGAAAGAGCAATGAAACTATAGATGTACAGACAAAAGATAGACTAAAGCATATCTTTCATTCTCCGCATCTGGTATTTATCCTGGATTCATGCTTTGGGCAATATTTTTAGCACAGTGTTAATGGAAGTTGCACAAAGCTCAGTGTTTTGCAGAGAGAATGCATTCCTATATCTTCTTTGTGGGTGTAGTGATGCATGCACTATGCTATCTACTATTGATTTACAAATGCAAGAGATATAGGGAGACCAACATCAAGTTAAGGTAGCCATTTCTCCATTTGCCCCCTATTTTAAAGCAAGCTGTGAATCTTTCCTTGAGAATTGCACTCATAGTTCCCTGAGCACTGAAAGCTCTTGTAAGTCAATGTTGCTGCTGAAAGCCCTCCATATACCAACAAAACCACACTTTCACTTCAGCCAGAAGAAATGTTCATGCGGCCTCTCAGGGAACTGATCCCAGTTACAACCCACCTGGCAAAATAAATAAACATTGGTTCCCAGACTTGTTGGTTTGGGGTTTTTTTTTGCATTACTGCAAACAAAAGGCAAGGGCTGGAATGAAGAAATGAGATAGAATTTCCTCCTCTGACAGCACTGAAAGACTTAATTAACTTAAAATGCTTTCCTATGTTAAACACAATTTCCAGAACATGCTTCACATGTTTCATACACAGCTTCAACTTACCCTTTGCCAACAGGACACAGCAGTGCAAAATTAAACAAAGGTACCCTGGACTCTAGCAGCCATCTTTACTTGTAACATGTTTGCTCCAGCTCGTAGTTGCAAGCGCTCTTTGTCCTGTGGAACTGACACAAGAAAGACTGATGCTCTTGGATGGAAGATAGATAGCAATGTAATAAAAAGAAAAAAATGCAAAATTGAACCTGCTCTTTTATACTAAGAATTTTTGTTTCAACACATGCAGTTCCCCTTCCCTAAACCCTACATCCCTAAATACCGATTATTGCCTCTATTCCATCTCTTATTTATTTTAGATAGAAGAGTTTTAGGGACAATGGAAATTAGTAACAAAATGGTGGGTCATTACTAACTCAGGTCAGCTTCCTGATGATTCAGTGTCAGGCTGAATCTTGAAGTGGTCCTGAGGAGTCCCTGGAAAGATGCTGAGGCCAGAGGAGGTTCTTTACTGGAGCTGCCACCAAGAAAACATGTGTGGGAACTTCATTCCCCAAGGTACCACCTTCCTGTGAACTTTTCTGTAAAGACCTATTCAGACTGATGACTTGGATTTTGCTCAATATTCAAAGATTTACTCTTCTTTGGGAAATCATCTTTGGAAATATCAGTATTCTCATTAGAAATGTAAAAAATTCCTGATATAATTGTATAAAAATGTGTTTATTTTGGGGAAATTAGAATAATTTCCTAACAGAACATGGTACTAACATCGCATTAAGATATCAGGATAGTCTCAAGAATGTCCTGGAGTTGTTATTCTACTGTCCTTCATTTTCCCTGCAAAATCATTTCCGGAGTACAAAAGCCAAAAGTGTCATTTAAACAGAGCAGACTAATTTAAGCATTAAACATTAGAATAGTTTGAGTAACAAACTTCAATGTCATGGGGTATGTACAAAGGAAAAATAATTTATTTAATGCAGGAGTAGTGTCTATGATCAAGAGGAAAGCAGATAAGATGGTATATGCCTCAGTCAAGCAGTAGTTGAAAAACAACTTTGCAACAAGTTATATATTTTTAAATTTTATTTTTTAATTTTNTCTCAGCCAAACTATTTGAAGCTGACTTCAATCCTCTTATTTCTCATAAATTTGGAACAATTATCAGTAAAGTGAATGCTTTCATCAGCTTCTATACAGATTTAAGTAGTTACCAGAGAAAGGACACTATTCTATTTCCATTATTAAAGTAAAATCTAGTGTTTTTCCAATACACGGTTCATTCAATTGAGACAGCTTCTAGTCAATGTTTTATGGACAAAGTCCTGATTGCTGTCAGTAACATAAACATGTCTCTTGTGTTCACAGAAACCAGCAGTTAGAAATGTTAGATTTCCAATTGTAAAATTGGTACTATGTGTCCACACTACAATGTGGACTTTTGGGAGCAACTCATTTCAACTGATCTTTGTTTAACCTTGTATGTGATGATTCTGGAGAACTATAAGTATCCAAGGGCAGGCTTTCACTCATCACTCTCTCCCTCATTAAGATTCAGATGTAGGCACATATTAGCAGTTAAATGACTGATGAGAACACATGCTGCCATATGCTAAACGAGAGTATAGTTGTCCCTAATTCCAGCACGAGTGTTACACTCTGACACCAGCATTGCCATTCTGCTACATGGCAGCAGATGTTCTGAGCCTTAGAGGTTGGCTTCCTAGTGAGGGAGAAAACAATGACATAAAAGCTGACTAAACTCTTAAAGCATTACTTACTCAATTTACACATATACAGAGATTCTGAACTTAGTCATAGAACATGCAGGACAAACATGACTCCAAAAAAGATTGAAAATGCCTCTTGACACCTGCACTAATAATATTTTGTTTTATTGTTCATTTTGCGGTCAGAAAATAAGCTCCTAGTTCTAACTCAGAGAAGCTGATAAACTAAAAGTGACCCAAACTTATCAATGAATGTTGAGGTTTTATACAAAAATAAAAAGATATCTCATAAACACACCTTGCCATGAATTCTCAGGTGTCTGGTAATGATTCATGGTAGTTCTCTGAAATAAAAACAGCATGAAACAAATGGTGCAGCTGGAGACAACTCAGAAAAATTAAAAAACAGTGAAAAGTTCTGTTCTGATGTGAAAGCCAGATGTGTACTCCTAGTTTACCATATTCTGGGCTTTTTTTCATCATCTTGCTGTCTTCACACTTAATAGCTAAATCCACTGGTTTATGTTTAATTTGTTTAAGACAACTTAATTAAGTTCATTACAAATAAAGTTAATGTCTGAAATAAAGCCACAAAGACTACATCTAAGCAAAAATATCTCAGGATATGGGTAAATATTTTAATCAGTCTATATTAAGTATATGTTTATATATGCTATTGGACAGATATAATTTAAAATGTGCAGGTCTGAGTATCTAACTTAATCTGCAGAAAAAGATTGTAGATCTTTGCCTCTACTCAAGGAGAATGACAGCTCACATCATCTGAAAATCAATCAAGGAATATGCCAGACTGTAGATGAATGAGTCTCAGTTTGAACAGACAAGTACACAAATTTTAGTATTTGTGCTTCGACTTCCCTCTGTCGTAAGTATTAACTTTTATTTTATTTATTTGTCATAAAAGCTCATAATGTGCAAACAAGTTAAGTATGCCTATAGCAATACCTTGGGTCTATTGAGCTGTGTGTCTCTTTCTTAAATCTCAAATGAAAACCTGTTCACAAAGGTATTTTAGAATTAATTATTTGTTGCTTGGAACATACATGCTGGCTGTGGTAATAAATGCCAACATTTAATTTTTCAGCTAGTCACTGTCCTTTTTTTCACATTTGAAACTTAGTGGAGACCTTGTGCAATGTATTACTTTGTTCTGCTCTCATCATATACACTTAGAAGATTTTCTTCTTGTGCCTTCCCCTTTTAGGTTGTTCCCTTATATTTTATTTTAAATAACAAAGAATATATGAACTATTCTTATGGTCCACATGTCACAGAATAACCATCTTATCAGACATTTAACAATATATTCTTACAAGAATAAAGTTCATTTGAAATGACTGAATGCTAAATTTCAAGCTAAAGAAATGTCCAACTTGCTTCTCAGAACTTAGTGAGCAAATGAAAGCATGCATTTTTAAGTAGTTTATTGCAATAAGGTTCTGTGCAATATGATTGCAGTCAAAACTGGATTGTGAGCATAATACTTTAGGTAAGTTTTTTGCTAGGGGAGCTTGTATTTAGAAATTGAAAGGGTTTATGCTATTTCAAATCATTTAGTCATCATATACAAATTATACCTGCTCCAGTTAATTTCTCATGTTCGATTTTTAAATATTTTGTATAAAACCAGCATGCTGATAATCCATATAATTTTTATCAAATATTTTAATATAAACATTTGTTAATTAAGGAGTTTTTAAAAAGGTTTTGCTATGAAAGCCATTATAATATTTTGATTAACCTTTTACTCAAAGATAAAACCAACATCAAAATGTTGGAATTCCTCCTGGGACAGAAATTTCATTTTCTCAGCAGCTCTAGATTTCATACATCTAATACTCATACACTTCCAATTTGTATAAATAAGGCACACAGAATATTTTAGGTTTCTTATCTTTTTCCTCTTCAGCCTCTTGTTTTTGCTGGTAAACAAACAGCTTATGTATCCCAAGTATAAGACCAAAAGCATGAAGCCAAAATTGTTCTAGAAAAATACTGAAAAGTAACATTTAACAAATAGAGAAAAGTGAAAGCCTCCTCAGCTGTAGATATGAGGCAAGTAGGACCCAGACCAAGAACAGGTGTGCACCAGCTGTTTGTGTGTTTTAATTTACATTGAGGGCTAAAGAAATTGACAGAAGAATTCACCTCTCTTGTGCAACCTCTGTGCTCAGTATTTCACCCTTTCTTCATAGAAGCGTTATTCACTGGCATAGAAATTCAGCACTGGGCTGTACACGACAATGGGAAGGAATTCATCCCATGATTAATTGGGAGTCCTCTAAGACATCCTTTTAAAAAACTATGGTTGGTAAGNCGTTGGTTCTTCTCCTCTTGTGTTCTATTAAATTTTCCATATTCCACCACATGAAGCTTTGCCTTTTTCTACTTATTCTTCTTCCCTTCTCACTAGGGGAAAT
>VYZX01011622.1:642-14599 GCA_013401335.1 Brachypteracias leptosomus
GTCTGAAAAAATCATTTTTGACCCTTTACAAACAGATAAATAGTATACGGAAACTTGCTTTTTTATAATTCACTATAGTTTCTGTTATTTTTTACACAACATGCTTCTGATACTAACATAAATGCATGGCCTTTAAAAATCATAATTTAGAAAGAAAATATGTAAATATCAGCATTTCAGCAGTTCTATGTGTAGAAAAAGTCACCCTTTCTGAATATGATTGCTTACTGAGATCTTAATGACAAACATATATTGCCACACATCTCTTAAGTGAAGCAAGAAAAATTAAAATCTGTAGTAGATGTAAGCCGAGTTTGCTGGTTGGAGCTGTACAGGAACAACAGGAACTGTTGTTACAAACAGAAAAATTGTACACTTGCAACAATTAGANGAGCAAATATCACAAAGCAGAAGCTGAATAATGGCAGTGAAATGAAAATTCTACAATTCTTGACAGAAAATAAAAAGCAGAACAATTCATAAACTTTTGAGGAATTTACTATAAAATGAGAGTGCCTTTTGAACAGTGCACAACGTGTATGACAGTGGGCTTCAATAAAATGCACTCTAAGCTACACATAATGCCTCCTTATCAAAATTATGTTAATTAAAAACACAGAACATGAGAAAACTTTTCTTCAGGGAAACTACTTAAAGCAGAGGTCCTGAGAATACAAATCATCATAAACTACCTATAGTTTCAAGCATCAATATAAGCTTTCCTAAGGAAACAATGGAAATTTATGCCTCCTACTGCCTAGCTTTCCTCATGATTACCTTAACTCTATCTTTTAATGACAGAGCTTGTAAAATTTGTATCCTCAAGTAAGCACAGCACTTGTAGATTTTTAGTAAAAATCACTATCAGAATGCCTTTCCCTCATTTGTCATAGTAAATTTAGTTTTCTTTTTTTCTGCCAAAGCTTCTATTGCAAAAAATACTTTGAAAAACAAGCATTTTTATTTTTTGGAAGTCAAGCCTTTAACAAAATATCACACTTGAGTCCTTTATCAAGATTTTGGCTCAAAAAAGATTAATATGTCTCTATGCCTCTAATTAAATTCAAAAGCTTTCTTCTTTAAATATTACATTTCTACCTCACTTAAACACTGTTTTGTCACATTCAACCCCACAAGCAGACAAAAGAATATGAAAGCTACATAAAAAATGGTCATTTATTTTCTTATTTTCTGAGTTTTCCTTACCAAGCTATGCATTACCACCTAAAGAGCTTCAGCCTTCTCTTAGTAATACAATCAGCAACCCTAAAGGGCTGTACCAGACCAATGTATCCTAAACTCTATGTACATTACACCACAAAAGCTATGTTTCTTTCTCTTTGCATTCCTTCTGCTGAAGACTAATTGTCTTTTCATGTTCCTGTTGCACACCGTGGAATATTTATTTCTTTTAGGCTACTTCCTTCATTTAATTATGAATTTTCCCTGTGCCATGATTCTATATTTGTATGTCTTGAGTGGTGATGGCTTCTTCCTCTGCCTCAGATTTTCTCCTCTTTATAATCTGCTGTTTGAATGTAGTTATAACGCTCCTCCTTGACTTCAGTTAGACCCTTATATAACACTGGTTTGACTTCATTATCCATGTTTACATCTCTTCTTCACAGCACTATTAAATGCATTCTGGGTTTCATCACACAAATACTGTTGCCCAGCTGCGCTCTATGAAGTGCATGCAGTTCTTCTGATAAATGAAGAGTGTTACTGAAGTTGAGAACATATCTTCCTGTTTGTATTTTTCATTAATTCAGCTCATGTCATTAAACATATTCTCTCTCTTCCTTTCTCTATTTTTATATGCTTCCTACAGAAATTTTTTTTTGTTCCCATCAGAAATACTCTGTCCAATGTCAAATCACAAACAGTTGAATTCTTTCTAATTCTTCCTTTTCAGATTAATTGTCCAATATCACTGCAGTTCTCTGACTCCAATTGGCAATGGTCAATTACAATTATATAAAAACTACAGACTTCATATCTGGTACTACTCTATCTTGTTTCAGTTCTGCATCCTTGAATCTTTTTTTCAATCTTCCTTTGCTAGACTGAAGATTTTACAAGTAAATTTCTTTTTCTTAGGTATTTAAACTTGAGTTACCTTTCAATCTCCTCTCCAAAAACCTTAAGTTGTTCTCTGGAATGATAATTTTTCAAATCCTTCTCATAAATCTCCTTCAAATGCCTTTTACTTGCATCAATCTCTTTCTTGGATTCTGAGTCTTAGAGCTACATAGCACATTCAAGGAGCAGTCAAATCATGCCAAGTGAAAGAAACATATTCTCTATGATCTAATTGTATAGCCTCTAGTTTATACATTCAAGGACTGCACTAGTGTTTATCACAATGGCAATGGGAGTTCATGCTCATCTCATTACCTGCTAGGGCTTTCATTTTTCTTTAGAGTCCCTGGTTCCCAGGAGACAGCCAACATGAACTTGAGCAATGTATTGGTTTTCATTATGATGTAATGATTTCCTCATTAAAAACACAGTGAGGTCATAATGATCTATACTTTTCAATCAGCCTCTGGTGGACGATTGAAAGCTTAGAATAGCTGTCATTGACTGAAGATATCCCCTTGCACTGGCTTGGAATTTTTTATATTGCCACTAATTTTTAAAAAATGATTGAAAGATTTTACCTCTAAAACAAATAAGAAAAAGACTGTCATATATTTCATAGTATATCCAAATAGAATAGATGTGTAAGGAGTAAACCATTATCTAGGGGAAAAAAATAATGTTATCATTCATGTGAGGGTTCAACTGAAAAATTAATTTCATGGCACATGAGATTCTGAGCTAGTGAAAATGATTAAGTGGTACTTATACGCACCAATTTAATGTTAAGGCATGAATTGAGACATTGCGTCTATAGTGTGTTCCATGTGTCAGTGCTTAGCTCCAACCAAATACTAAGTAAAACCAATCATGATGAAGAGAATTTTTTGAATTTAATCTCTTATGTACATTTTAATACAAGCAATCACCGTTGCACAGGGACACACAACAAAAATGAATTATAAGATTTCTAGACACTTTCAGGTCATAGAGTAAATTTTGAAATCCCGTGACCCTGCTGCTTCAACTTCTTAAGAAATCCAACTTCTCAAATAAGGAACAAAACAACTTCTTACCAATTGACCTATTACATGTATCTGCTTTGCAAATCACACTGCTCCACCAATCTTATGTTCCCTAACCTCACAATGAGGGAAAGTTATTTAACAGATTATGACAGAAACAAAGGAAAGGGAAGTAAGGCAAAAGGATGCATTAGGAGAGTGTAGAAGAATCAACTCACTTGATATTGACAATATAAAGGAATGCAAAAGTATTTCCCCAGTTTCTCATCACTCTTGAAAACTTTTCATGAGAACATGAGGAAAACCTTTACCTAGGCCAGGAAAGGTAGAAAAGGGACTGCTAGGTAAAAATACATCATGAAACACGCAATTGTGAACAAGGGAAGGGAATGCAAAGTTCCAAGGTAGGATACGTGGCTGATAAAAATCCAAGGCATCTATTTCTTGCATTTTAGTAGCACCTATACAGAATGGTACACAGAGGTGTTATTGTACAGTCTATCAGAATACTAAATTATGCAATATTAAAAAGAAGTATGTAGCTACATCCTCTATTGTAATTTATTCCCTACAACTTCAAAAGACAAAAGAACATCTCACCACAGAGAGGTCTATACTCAAGATGAGGACAAATAAAACTTATTTTTACCACCATACCCAGAAGATCTTGAAATTTCATTGAATTCAGTGGAAATACGCACATGCATAAAGTGGGTATTAAATCACTTTTCATAGTTAATACTGGCAGTTACTAATAATGAATAATTCATGGACCACTCCAGTGAACAAGCCTAAGAGTACTGATCCAACTGCAACCCAAACTGGTTTTCTATGTCAATCTATGAGGAAATCAGACTGCCAGGGCTGAAATATAATCTCGCCAATGTATGAATAATTATTTCCAAATCAACGGATTTCTCTGGGGGAGATCTGATGGTGAATAAATATTATCTGACAAAACCGTGTATTATCCACAGAACTTTACATAGTAGAGAAGGTTCAAGAATCCAGTCTAGCTCTATGATTAACTTTCATTAAACGAGCGGATCACACTGAATTCAATGAAGTCATTCCTGTGAACACAAAAGGAAATCCTATTGTAATAGGTTTGTTTAGTATTATTGTTGAACTTTTCCAGGTCTCAAATCGTATCTTATTCAGGAAAGTTTTTTGGGGAAAAAACTGCAAACTGAGTTGTACTTTTTGTCTAATTATAAGATTCAATGCACAAGGAAAGCCTGATCAAATCACATGAATGGTGAAGAAAAATAAGCTACATATCACATGAAATCCAGAAAGTAAAAATTACAGGATGGTATTTTCCAGTGTTTACTGTAATATACACACAAGTATATTCTATTATTGTATTATACTATCAGATATAAATATATTAGATATGCCTACATATATGTGTATTATCTCTAAGTGTAACATTACAAGAACATGTTAATCCTTTTGATACAGGTTCTTTCTTTTAATATATAAGTATACTTTTTAGGATTTCTACATGATACAGCAATATAAATCATATTGATTGTAAGTATATCCTCAGAACTTCATGTAGTCTACACAATTTTTTCTTCATATTTTTCTAGAATTTACCTATCTCCAAGTTATTTCATTTTGACAACAATATAATATAACTCTCATAGTTCTAGTTCATGCCAAATGTTCTCTTTAATTTATGAATGAGACTCATTTCCTACATGCAATGTACTTCAATTGTTGTTCAGCAATAATTCAACAGGACTATTGTAATTTTTCTTCAGAGATCAATATAAACGTAAAAGGTATTTTGCTTTATTTTTGTTTTGTAATGACAGCACAGTTTCATGACAAATATATTTTGCAGGATAGTTCTGTTAACAGAACTGACTTCAGGATGCTGTAAGTTTTCAATGCAGCAAACTATAAAAATAAATAAAAATAAAAAATTTTGGACTTGATGCATTTTAAAAGGGCAGTTATTTTCATGTTTACCATTTGGCAATTCCTCATTCTATTTCCAAGTCAACTTCTTTGACAGAGTAGAAAATATAAATGTGAGAATTGCTTTATTAGCAGCAGCAATGCTGAAACAGTAGTTTATCAGAGAAACAAATTATATAGAGATTTCCCCATTTAGTAACCAAGAAGTTTGAACAAATATATTTAACTAGCTGATAACGTTTCATTCCAGGCAGGATTTTGGACTAGGACTCGAAAGAAGGATCACAGAGTCATAGAGCATTGTCTGTCTGTTTCCAGCCTTTATAAGTGTGACATCATAGCTTGATTTTAAATTTATTAGGCTCAGCAAAGGTATAGTAAAACTACAATACAGCAGAATCTTCTCAGTACTGTCAATTCAAAGCCTTCAGAAACTACAAGTAGGGCCTAGAAACTGAACTTAAATTCTGTAAAATTTCGGTTTGAAAAACATTACAGACAATTTTCCCTACCTATAGATAATGCTATGTTTCAGATCTGGAACATTGTTCTGAATCCAGGAAGAATGGCTTTCTCTCAAGAATACAGAGACTGAGGGTGTGTTTTGAGTTTTTAATTATCTACTGTGCCCACAAAGGGGTCTCTTCAAGGCATGCATATACAATGATAATCAGTGTGACTTCAGAAGAAAAAACATTATTTACACACAATCAGTTTTTGAGAAGATCTCAGTCTCATACTGGCACACAGTTTAGTTTAATTATTAAATAAACCTCTGCTGCCTTAGATTGTATTTGCAAAGTCTGCAAAGGTCAGGCAGTATATTCTGCTTCATCATACTTTTATCCCTTCTGGTTTACTTTGTCACTTCTGCTGCATTTTAAGAAAAAGTAGAATAGAAAATTTGCTGTCTTGATTTTAAATATTTTTGAGACACGGTCTTTATTTCTTTTTTAATATTGTGTCCAAATATTTTAGTTCCTGCATATTAACCAAGACTACTTTTATTCAAAGCAGTTAGAAAAGGGTAATTTGTACACTACTAAAGGAGGAGAGGGGCTAGAAATCACCTTTCTCCTGATATTTTTGGGAACAGACTTTTCCTGAACAGCTTCACAGAATTCTTTGATTGCTTCATTACACTCTGTGCCAAAGGTGGATGGTTGCAGAAATGATTCTGCACTGAGTTTGGCAAAAACATTAAATAGGGTGTATTTAGCTTTTTATTTTTAACATAGATACAAGTAAAATGTTCCAGACTTAAGTGTGACCTGTAAGAACAGAAAGGGATATCATTGAACAGAGTAGAAACAAATTTAATTCTTATCAGATTATTTTTATCTATTAAAATATGAGGTCATTACAGCAGCTCTATTTTTATTTGTTTTTTTACTACTTCCATATATGGAAATCAAAATTTATGCATATTCCAGTGATGTAGTAGTAATCTCTTGCACAGTTTATCTGTAAAAATGGCTATTTATGCTAACTTAAAGTTTTCCAAATTTTAATTTTTCTAAAACTTTTTAATGTTAAAAAAATTCTGAAAAGATGACACTGAAAGCAGAAGATTCCTTATGAACTTAAATTAAAAAAAAAAAAAAAAGGCACAAATGCTTTGGAGTATTTCCATGAAAGAGGAGTCAAAAAGATAAAACCAGGACATGCGTAAAAGTATTTTAGGAGGAAACAATGGATATGACTATGAGAACTTCTAACTGGACAGTGTTTATGTAGAAACCCACCCAAAATGGTCAAAACAATTCTACATTTGCTATAATGAACAAAAGTTCCAAAAGCAGTTTTAGGTTATTGCAGGGTAATTACAAACAGCATTCAGTTTACAATTTCAAGCTTATTCCTAACATTTACTTTAAGGAAATCACAGACATAGAAAAATTCTTATGTAAAGAACAGCACGTCCTTGAAGAGTGAAAAATCCCTTCATGAAGACCAGAGTCAAAGTGAGATCTGTGTAAATAGTTAAGTCAATAATTTACAATGCATCTAAATTCATTATCAGTTTCTTCTTTGTTTCAGCATGACTGAATAATGCTAAATTTGCTGGCTTACTCATATTGGGGTACCATAAGAAGACTGAAGTTGTGGTGATGAATTTGCAGACTTAACTCTGAATTCTGAGCTGTTCTTTGATAGACTGGGCAGCAAAAACTACTCAAGAGAATATGTAGAGAAAGGCACAATTCTTGAAAGAATAAAAAGCTTTCTCTAGCCCTTTTCTGCTTTTAGTGCTCACATCTTTCTGTTTTGAGATAATCCACTAGATAAACAGACTTTTGGCAAGCAAATTGTATTTTAGAAGTACAGTATGAGCTCAGAGGAAAAAGTTACCTTATAAATCAAAGAAAACTGAAAAACAAATGGCTAAACCGAAGTTTTCAAGGATTTAAAAAATACTATCAGAAAAAGAAGTCCTAGACCAAGCTTCTTTTCTTCCCAGTTCAGCAAAAAATAGTTATGTATCTGCAGGCATGCACCTGAAAAACTTTACATAAATTTCACATTATTTTCTCCAAGAGATCACTCAGCATTTGACTGGTTCATATGTTCCCATTCTTGGAGATTCAGGTTTCCTGCTGAAGTAGACTTACTCAAGTACTGAGCAAATGCCTATTGCATTCCATTAAGAAATGCAGCTTTTCCTGTGACATCACCTGAGAAACACTGAAGAACTGATGCAAAAGATCCTATGGTACTTACAAGCACTGGACCTGCGAATGGCTTTGACATGAATAAGAAAAGCACTAATGACTTAACCTGCTTATGATTTAGTTTCTTATACATTATACTTTGTCCATACTTTTGCAACAAGAATTACACCTCCTGTGCAAAAGTAATTATAATTATATGCTGTATGCAATAAATACACTCTTCTTATAAGCAGTCACTTAGTGATAGAAATGAGTATGGGGGGATAAATCTTAAAAATGCTTTTTCCTGGATTTTCCCAACAATTCCTTTCAGATATTTTTCTAAGAAGCTAAGGAAATGTAAATCCCTTAGCTTCTACTGAAGTATCAGCTCTAGCTGTGATTTCTAGACCTTGATAGTAAAATGTAACTACTGTATTTCTGTATAGACTTGACTCAGTGTTGACACAAATAGTTGCAGAATTCAAGCTTTCTCACATACGCAGTCACTTTATAGTCATTTTTGCAGAAATATGCAAAGAATTGCTTTTGCTGAAACAAAGCAAAAAATCTACATTACTGCAAAGAGCTTATAAGGCCAAACAAAAAAAGGAACTTGAATCCAGCATTCTGAACCACCACAAGCACTCAGACAAATATATACATACATACATGTCTGTGTGGCTCATCAAGAAAAATATACAAAACATTCTGAAAATCAACAGACACCAGGCAATCCTTAGGTTGTATGAACTGTAAAATCTGTCTCAAAATGAACATCTGGAACATTTAAATCTTAAATCTAGAGTTGATCCTCCAGCACTAGATTCCTTGGAGATTATAATGAAGGACTGACTGTACAAACATCTGCCCTTGTTTGTTAATGGATTTATATTCTTAGTTAAATCCAGGCAACACGGCATCTCATCCAAGCCATGATATTAATGTTTACAGTTGCTAGAATACTTACTTTAGCTCAGTATCATATATTCACTGCTAATATAAGATTACTCAGAACTTTATGGTCACATATGGAAGCTCATTTTTGGATATTAGCCATTTTCATAGAATCACAGAATGGTTTAGGTTGGAAGATCATCTAGTTCCAACCCCCCTGCCATGGCAGGGACATCTCCCACTAGACCAGGCCACCCAGGACCTCATCCAACCTGGTCTTGAACACCTCTAGGGACAGAGCATTCTAAACCCTCCTGGGCAGCCTGTTCCAGTGTCTCACCACTCTCTGAGTAAAGAATTTCCTTCTAATTTCTAATCTAAATCTACCCTCTTCCACTCTGAACCCATTATCCCTCATCCTATCACTGCAGGTCCTTGCGAAAAGTCCCTCTCCAGCCTTCTCATAGGCCCCCTTCAGATACCGGAAGGATGCAATAAGGTCTCCCCTGAGCCTTCTCTTCTTCAGGCTGAACAAGCCCAATTCTTTCAGCCTGCCTTCGTAGGAGAGGTGTTCCAGCCCTGTAATCATCTTCGTAGCCCTCCTCTGGACCCTAACAGGTCCATGTCCCTCTTGTGCTGGGGACTCCAGAGCTGGATGCAATACTCCAGGTGGGGTCTCACAATAGCAGAGTAGAGTGGCAGAATCACCTCTCCTGACCTGCTGGCCACGTTTCTTCTGATGCAGCCCAGGATACAGTTGGCTTTCTGGGATGCACTTGCATATTGCCGGCTCACGTCCAGCTTTTTGTCAACCAGCATCTCCAAGTCTTTCTCCGCAGGGCTGCTCTCAATACACCCATTGCCCCACCTGTATTTGTGCTTGGGGTTGCCCTGACCCACATATCCAGATGCAGGACCTTGCACTTGGCTTTGTTGTACTTCATGAGATTGGCATGGGCTCACCTCTCAAGCCTGTCAAGGTCCCTCTGGATGGCATCCCTTCCCTCCAGCATGTCGACCACACCACACAGCTTGGTGTTGTCCGCAAACTTGCTGAGGGTGCACTTGATCCCACTGTCCGTGTCACCGACAAAGATGTTAAACAGGACCGGTCCCAGTACTGAGTCCTGAGGGACACCACTCACTATTGGTCTCCACTTGGACATCGAGCCGTTGATCGCAACTCTCTGAGTACGACAATTCAGCCAATTCTTTATCCACCGAGTGGTCCATCCACCAAATCCATGTCTCTCCAATTTAGAGACCAGGATATTGTGCGGGACAGTGTCAAAGGCTTTGCTCAAGTTCAGGTAGATGACATCAGTTGCCCTTCCCTTATCCATCAATGCTGTTACTCCACCGTAAAAGGCCACCAGATTTGTCAGGCAAGATTTGCCCTTGGTGAAGCCATGTTGGTGTTTTGCCAATTATCCTGCATAATACCAGGAACACAGCCACCAACAGCAGGATACAGATGGAGACTTTATTGTCTGTTTCTACAAAATGAAAAGCTGATGCTGCATGGCCAGAAACAGAGGTGATGAATCTGCTAACCACAGGTGATATAATGAAAGGGAACACAAACTGCATTACAAACGCAATAACAGAAGGGAAAAGAAACCAAGCAGCAAATTCAACAATGGGTGGAGAAATCAACCACACCCCGAATACCACCATGGCCATGCACAGGTCTCCCTGGCAAATGCCAGAGAGGTGCATCAAAATAATATGATAAACACCAAAGAGATACATGACCAAGCTGCAACCTATTCCAAAGGGGTAGACAATCAGATCCATTACCTTTGTCCCTTTCAATATCTCTTCCAATATCTCCCCCTGTCCCGCTGTCACTGGGGAACCTTGGTTGCAGCGAGCAGTCGGGGGGCTTCTCGGTGATGGGAGAAAATCCTGCGTGGTGTCTCCATCTGCAAAATGGCTTTTGACTTCTCTGCAAGCAGGACCAGCTTTTATACTACTGAATAAACAACGCAGGTTGTATAGGCAACCTCAAAAAAACTTCAAAAGCAGGACATCTGCTATTTTTCCTCCTCCTTTGATTTCATCCAAGATTTGCCAGATCTGGGAAAGAACAAGGAGGAGGTACCTTCACCTGCTTTGAGTTCAGTTCATCCTTTTATCAGGCTAGCTATGCCCATCCTCACAGCCAACCAGCGAGTTTCACAGCAGAGAAAAATCCTCTGCTGGTTTCAGTTGTACTGTCTGGTTGTGATATTCATCCATATGTCAACTTTAATTCAGGGCCTGCTCGGGCCCTATCACTTCAGCCAGTCCCCTGACACATGGATGAACCACAACCTTCACACCACCCATAGGGGTATACTTGGCTTGGCCCTCCCTTCTGGATGGCTCTCAGAAGGGGTCATCCCTCATGTCAAGGTCTGGTATGGCATGTGTCCCCATCACTCAATGCCTATTGGGTTGCAGCCAGCAGCGGAGCTAAAAGTTCTTCTTGGTGGCAAACACACAGGCCAACCCAGTCTTGCCCTTGACCCTAGTAGGAGGCTTCTGGCCAATCTTAGTCTTTTCACCTGGTTGTGATATTCATTGATATGTCAACTTCGATTCAGGGCCTATTACTCAGGCCCTAGCACCTCAGTTGATTGACACTCTTGAAGTGTTTAAGTCTCCCTAAATCCAGATATTATCTCAATCTTTTAGTTTTCATTATTTGTTTGCTTGTTTTTACCTTCTACTTCTGCAAGAAAATTCCATAATCTAAAGTAACAGAAGCATTGAGATCAATGACAACAGTCTTCTTGCTAGTGAAATATAAAAAAGTAATTTCTCTTGAAATATCTTAAAACTTCACTTCTAGATAGTATTTCTTATAAAAACCACATAAATCCCCTACACAAATGCGTGCTTTACAACCAGTTGGTATGTCTGAATCATGGTTCTCTCTCTAAAACATACGTGTACCCTGCAGTGACTGAGTAAGTTCTCTACCTACTTAATTTTTACTTGGCAAGTTGCCTAAGCCTCTGCTTTAAATTTCCCACTTGGTAGCACTAGTATGACACCTGAAGAGTAATTAGTTGTAAGAAAGGGAATTTGAATTGTTTGCTGAGAAGGAAAAAAATGTGCATGCCTAATAAAGATTTTTCCATGAGTACCTGCAACACCACTTATTTATTTTTGCTTAGAATGCACCACCCTTTAAATAGACCAGTGACCATTTTTTTTCAAAACTTTCCAGAAAAACCAAGTAAAAGAAAACTCGTTTGGTTCTAAGATCATGCTATTTCACTTTTAGTCAGTCTTTTAAATCACAGCAGCACTGATCTTGACACAAATTTTGCCTTTTTTTTTTTCTTAAACATTTTCCTGATAATGGCCTTTTTTATTTTATTTCTCAAATTGCTTTCCCATGGACACCTAAGGTATAGTCTTCTAGGAAGGCAAATCATGAAGATGTCTGAGCAGGCAGAATATTTCACCTAAATTACACATATAACTCTCTGTGAAGCTTATACTGTCCATGAAACTTTACATTATGATACTGTATGTGAAACAGGCAGATCTCCATTGCTTCCAATGACCTTGGAAACTTTTTTGAACAATTCATTACACACACTTATATATATATATATATATATTTACAGTTATGCAAAATGAGTAAGAGAAATGAGGTTTTACCTCCTTTAGAAATTAGCAGTTCCCAGCCCTAAGAAAGTGAAAAGTGCTGCTCCTGATACTGCTTTTGCCTTCTGTGCAAAGGCAGAAATGCAGAAAATTTTGAGGGGGAGGGGATTTGATTTCTTTTTTAATGTCTGCCTCCTTCCAGCAAGTCCATCTGTTGTAGCACTATAATTCTGGAAGCAGGATGTATGTGTGACCAACAGGAGACAATTACTGCAAAAGCGTTTGTTGATTCAGCTCTATAAAGGGCAGGCCAATCACTATAGTATGAATAGAAAAGAATTCCAGCTGAGGAGCTGCATATAGATTAATGCAAAATACATATATATAAATGAGAATGGGGAAAACCAGAAAGGATAATAGTATGGGAAAGAATTAAGTAGGAAAGAAGCCTGAAGTAGAGAAGAAAGCTGGCAACTTTGGGGCTGTTAACCAAATACTTTACTAGTCTGTATTTTCATAAACCTTGTTCTCTAGCTTTCCACCTTGACAGAGAGATGGGATCAAATAGATACAAGAACTGGTCTTAGCCTCATTTGGAAGATAACTTCAGTTGCCTTCAGCACTCCACTCAAGACAGTTGGTTTCGTCAAAAGTGTCTGTTCTTCACAGAGGAATTGGTGCTAGTTCATATGCACTGACCAGATTCTCAGGAAAGTTCTCAGACAACAAGCTAAAAATGAAACTTTCCTCACCCATTTGAAAGCTGTCAAAATGTCAGCATAAAGAACACTTATTGGGTTGATAAATCAGGCCTCAATAACAGATGCAGAATCTCATATAAAGCATATATATGCTAATATATAACATTTAATAATAAGTAACATAATATGCTTATTTCTAACATTCATAATTTAGATCATAACAAATTAAGAGATAAATATCAATGTTACCAAAATTTCACATAATTACAACAGATTAAGTTGAACATTTTAAGACAGCAGAATGAAAAGCACTTTACCTCTATCGTCAGTTTACTAGCTTGAAGTCTCTGATCAGCCAAATGTAGCTGAGTTGTTAGTTTTTCGTTGTTTTCTTTAAATCCCTTCACAGAAGACACTGCTATATTTTTTTCATCCTGTAAAACAGCTATCTGCTGCTGCAATGACTTAATTCTTTCCTGCAGTAGATTAATATAGTAGCCTGGTTTCTGGACAATGATATTTCTCCTTTTTGTTCTGTTCACTAAACAAAAAATGGCATGTTACTAAACTGACAGATCATCATAAACAAGATAATTTCTGAATTTTCTTTGGCCCTTCAAAACACTGTTCTAGCCTCTAAAATATTTCTCAGTAAGCAAAGTGGTAAATTAATTCAGCTACCCTGTAAGTGCTCTATGTTGCTCTTTTTCTGAAGTGCCAACATTGCAAACTCAACATGGACTTGAAAGTTAAATTTGGCTCAAGTTTCTGATAGGTATTACCAGAAACAAAGGCTTCAATGTCTTGTTAACAGATTGCTTTTTAAGGTCTAAGCCCAAATACAGTCAATTTTGTTTATTTGGCTGAGTTGGTGACAAGGGGTAAATAAGAACACGTGGTAATGAAAAGCCTTATTTTAACCAGCAGATTCAATAGGTGGGACTTAGTAAAAATAAAGTATATTTTAACTGTGAGAAAAGATGATGTTAGACAGTCACTTTTCACATGACAGTTTGTGGTGGGTTTACCTTGGCTGGGTGCCCAGTGCCCACCCCTAGTCCCTTTATCA
>VYZX01011622.1:14605-47470 GCA_013401335.1 Brachypteracias leptosomus
ATGGGGAAAATCAGCTCAGACAGACCCACTACACAGTTTCACTTTAAAATAATAAACTGAAACTCTGAAAATATACTTACACAAATTTAAACACAAAAATCCTGTAACAGCATATAAGTGTAATACAGAACAGATTTTGGAATATCAGGCAGGAATGCTTTGTCTATCTTACTTATGAAGTTTCCAAAAATATATTACATTCTTACCTTTGCTTAGAATTGATGGATAAGATGTTACAAGACGGCAAAAATTTCTCCCCTGTGAACGTAATTTTTCTAGGTCTTTTTTCTGTGAATGGCCCTATATAAAAAACAGAAGCCGAAGCTAGCTTCATTATGACACACCAACCACAGTTCTCCAAAGTTTTCCAGTTTGATTGGAAACAATGAAAACTACTATAAATAATGCACAAAATTCTAATTAATTTTAATTTGAAAATAAATCTTACAACATCAGCCAGCAAAGAGTATAAATTTCTGACTTTCCCCATCAAATGCAGAAAATATAACAAACTGTTATATAACACTTTCAAAAGAACCCCAGAGAAAACTGAAGTATCTGTTAATGCCTACATTTTTTTTTTAGGTAAGATATGAATTTACTCGTAAGGAAAAAAGATGTTATGTATAACCTGAAAGCTTATATGCTATTCTTCAAGTTATTAAAATGAAAATAAAAAGGAATAGTGATCTTGTTAGTTCAAAAGGAAGATCAGATTAGACACTGACCTGTAACTGGAATATGCATGAATATATAGGTACATGCAAATACAATCCCTGTGCTTGTACAAGTTTTAACAAAACCTGCCTTTTAAATATCTGAATTGAAAAACCTGCTATTTCCAGAACCTATCAGAAGTTCAATGACAGAAACAGAGGCTGAAGAAGAATGCTGCTTTCAATAAGTAAAATGGCTAGAACATTGTTTACTTCAAACTCAAAGTACTATTTCCCTGGTTCTTAAGCACTCAGTGCATTTTGTAACACTTTTGTTCTAGAATTGTGTAACATTTATCCAGTCTTTAAAGATCTGAGTTTGTCATTTCTATGTGATATCATGCAACATATTTCTGGAAATAATCATAACTAAAATACCTGTTCATGAAATTAAAAAGAGTACACAGCAACACGTTATCTATTAACTGCACAGAACAAATTACTGGCACTGTAGGATAGCTTATCCGTGAGTTCTAGATTTGTACAATCACCACACAATTTGAAGGACAGCATAATAGGATATGCTAGAAAAAAAAGAAATGTAAGTGGCAACTTTTTAGACTAAAACCAAGGCAAAAGAAAACAAAGGAGGTCAAGCTCTTCTAGTTCTGTCTCCTTCAATAGTCTCTTCATTATTTTATTCCACGTCTCAAGACCCTATCAGCACGACCAGAGGATCCTAGAAACACTGAAGACATGTAATTGGATGACTGATGCTAGTCTGAAATGGTGATTATGTTTACAGAGAACTGAGGTCTCAGCAGATGATGAGCAAATGATCCCTGCCTGCAGTGAAAAGATGGGAGATCTCCACTCTAGGCCACAGCTCTGACAAATATGAGTTGCAAGAGTGCCAACAACCCTCCTGATAACTGCACAGGATATATCACGTGGGGCAAAAACTGAGAAAGTCCTTGTGCCATAAATGACCTCATCTCCAACCCCATGCATAGCTCAGGACTTGGGAGAATTCTATAGATTCTATTTGTATGAGAATACCATGACCCAGCTGTAGTGTCCTTAAATCCACAGGAGAGATCTAAGATTTCTGCTAAAACTAGTGTTTCAAATTGTCAATGCTAAAACCTTTTTGCAATACTATCTTCTGTACTCACAAACCATGTTTTCAGGTGCTTTTCCTGCAACAGGGGACTTCTGATGAAATATATTTACATGCCTAGGGCTCTTGGGATGCCTCCTGTGTTTGCTCCAAGTCCACCAGTCTGTTCCATATTGGTAAGAGAAAATATCTGTGTTTATCTTTTCCAGCAGGAACAGAGGGCAAATGCCACATAGGCAAACAGGAGAGGTACTGGCTGTGTCTACACTACCAAGCAAGAGAGACCAGAGCCTCCTGGATTCCCTGCCTTGTATATTCTCTCTCAGGAGTAGCATGAGATAACAGGAGTAGCACATTCTGTCATATTTTTCACATTTATAATAGGCACCAGCTCATACTGTGTATTGTGTACCAACACAGAAGAATTCTGCTTTTTCTCAGCTATTCTGCCAGAAAAATAGATCTTTTAATGAAAAGACATAATCAAGAATATATTACAAGACCAGAGCGTTTGTATTCGCTTTAAAATTCTGGAGACCAAGAAACTATAATCTCTTTTCATCCTCTCTACTGTATCACCATACATAACCAGCTTTCTAACAGCAAGTTGTTCAATGTGACAGTATTCTGATTCCTGAACTAAGAAACAACAATATATACTTGTGTTTTAAATTTCATTAAGTGATTTATTTAGGCAAACACAGGAGGGAAAAAAGTATTAGCCACTGTTCAAAAGTCCAGAAATGAGTCACCTGTTACAGGCTGTATAGTGCCTCTGAAGACCTGGGAAATGGCCAGATGTCTCACTTCTGTGAGGAAACAGCATAGAGATGCTAGAAATGAGAAAAGGCATTCAAATCCCAGACAATGAATGTAAATGGGCTAAGAAGCTAAAAGCACACTTTTCTCTAGACAGAATCTCCTGGAGAGAGATAGAGCCAACAGCATCTTTCTAAGATGGAGACAACTCTCTCTGCACACATCAGATGAGCTAAGCGATGTTCATGCTTAATTAGTCAGCACACCATTTTCCTGGAAGTATTGTTGCTGTTTCCTTGTTATGGGCTGGGTTATTCTATTCTGTGTGGCATTTCTGATTGAAAGAGAGTTTAGTGGAATGTCTGCAGCATTCTTTGTCTGGACTATGAGACAATAGGACTAGCTTACCCAGCATTATATTTTTTAATCAGCTTTTGCGCTCCTGACACCGCCTTCAAATACTTTTTGCACTAGACTAATTGTTCAGAAAATATTAAATTATAATGAAATTATCTATTGAATATCTGGAAGGAGGTTTTCTTTTCAGTTTACAACAAGAGTCAAATTAATCAAGAAGAGCGATAATACTAATTATTAAACCTGAACACTGCACAGGAGACCAAAACAAGTTCTATTATATACCTTTCTATTATACTGCAGGTTTTTGCCTTCCAAAAGAACAGTGTTGCAAGGCTTTTGACTATTTTGTATTCGCGTTTTTCCTTGTTTACTTCTATCTCGCAGTGGATCAATGTTGTACACCTTCTTCATAATAACTGTTTCCAAACTTTCAGAATCTGGTATTTCAGAGTCACTAAAACAGCACATTCAGAAAAACAAAACAAAATAAAGGTAAACATTAAAAGTTCCAGACAACCAATGCTTGAGCATAAAGAAAGTAATACATGCAAGAAAGAAGAGAAACTAATACAAAATCCAATCAGTATTAAGCTGACTTATTCAACAAATACAATAAAGAAGAAATCTCTGAAATTGTCTTATCAAGTTTTACTCTGTCATATGGAATGTCACTCTACAAAGGTCTGAGAATTTGACTGTTTCTTAAAGGACAGCTTTTGTTTAAGTCTACAAAAGCAACATACATGAAAAACTACTTGATAATGTTTCTAGTCTGCAAATGGTTCACAAAGATATACTACATTTCTACTTTCCTTCATTTTCACATTTGGTAACAAAGCAAACAAATGCATAAAATTTCACTCAATAATGTTTTGTTTCAATTTTACTTTATTTGTACTATTAACTGAGACAAACTCAGAAATCATACTTTAGTGAAATCTCTGCGTAGCATCCCTTTGAAGTACTTTTAAGTTCTGTAAGCTTGGTAGTCCTACTGAAACAGCTTGCTATGCAGTGAAACTGGACCTGAAACTTTCATTCTACTTCAAATTTTTACTTAAACATGAATTCAATGTGCTCTTAATTTCCAGTTTTTCTCTGCCTTGCCCAGATTATAATTTGTTCTCTGAAAACATGAAGTCCTGGATATATCATTTTCTATACCATCAGTGACTACTCATCATTTGTGCAAATGGATTTGTGAAGGAATCCCCTGACAGAAGGTAATTTTGTTGTATACTTTTTAAAAAAAGGCACAACTGAGTTCAAATCAAGTTGCACTGTCACAAAAATCAATAGTTTAGAGATGGAGGCTACTTAATCTCAGAAAAAAGGCCTCAAATTGAAGAGAAGAGTTCATATTGAAACACATTTATACTTTCCAAAACCTGTCCTATCACATTGATATGTCTTATTGACTGATAAGAACAGAAATCAATGTAATAGTTTGAAGGTGCCCTAGTAACACAAAGATATTTCTAACTATGTACACGTTTCCCTCACCTGAATGCTTTCAAGGAATGTTCTATTTAAAAGATGGAAGGTTTGAATCTAGAAACTCATATAGCTACTAGTGATAAAGAACAATGGGAAGAGGGAACTAAATGAAGATATTTCCCTAAATTGTTGAGAACGACAACTTGAAACATCACCTTCAAAAACATTCACTATTCTACGACAAGAAATCCCTAACCCAATACTTGTACTATTATTGAAAGCAGTATTTATGGCTGGCCACAGAAACTGAATCCATACAATTACCTTCCACTTCACTTTAAACGCAGATTTCAAGGACAATTTGTTTGCTCAATTTTGTTTTTAAAAAGCAAAACGTAGTAAATTAAATAAAAAGCTCACTAATTATAACAGAAAAACATGTATGTTTTCTGCAAAATTAGATATGCAATATTAAATTAAACAGAAAAACAAACAAGCTTTATATTAACGATAGCAACTGACAAATTACATGGTGCTTAATTTATTTTCTCTCTGAAGATACTGTGTCCAGGAGCCCCCTGTTTTGCATGGGTAGAAGCAGCAGAAGAGCTTAATTTACCATTGTTGATTTACTCCATATGACATATAAAGCCAACAAGAAGCCTTACGAAGATGATTCTGTTTTCTTTACTCTTTTGTCACCTTCTCTATATTTTGGGTAAATACAAGCCTGAGAAATTTCTTTGGATGTCTCTTAGGACAAAATATTGACATATAAGGTGTGATACCCATTTACCTAGTGGCTTACTGCTGTCTCCTCAAATATCTGTGGACAAACAGAAGTAGAAGCAAAAATTCTAAACATTTATGAGGCTTGCCAGTGCAATTTTCTGAGGGCCTTGTGATTCATGACTGGGACTTTATGCAGAAACAATTACCTTTAAAGAACTGATTTTTAACCATCATTCGATTAAATTTAGTACAATGACTGTGCATAAAACATACATGAAATAATTAGTGTGGATGGTTCTTAATTTAAAGGATGTTAAACAGCTTGTAGACATCTGCTAGCAAGCTGAAATGGGTCATTCAAAATTTATCTAACTAAATTAAGGGGAAAAAATGTTTCTCCTCCCGGGTCGGCATGTCACAAGGTAACTAAACCGACTTAGTAGGCTTGCCTGGGAATCCTTAGCTGTCAGTGGTGAATATGCAAAGGGCCAGCAAATTAAATCAACCTGCCAAACTGTCAATTTCAAGCCTCATGACTGCATGAAAATAGCATCACTGGAAGAAATCAAGCATTGCCTTCTTTTGGGTTTCCTGGCACCTATTCAAGTACTCATACAGTTGTGGCTAATTTCGCATGCAAATTTCAGTCAATAAGCTCAGAACAAGACCTCCCAAGATATTTCAAAGGATCTGACAGTATTTTTTTTGAATAGCAAATCAACAGTAGTTGAAATTCAATCTCCATTTGCTAGTACTTTACATATGCACAGTGTCCCCTCTACAGGGCTAAGTTAATGAGAGCTGTACCTGCTTTCACTCACATCCTCCCAGCCGTCCTTACTGCAGTTCTCAAATACATTACTCATAACCTTGATGGACTGTTTGAGAAAAGCTCCATGATGTCCCAAAGAGCTCTTTTTATTGGCTGTTTCTAGTTTAACCTTGGTGTCTGTTATCTTGCAATTACATTGCCCAGAGGTTGCCACTGCTTTGGTTTCATCCAGCAAACACTTCAGCTCCTGCACTTGACTCAGCAAATCTTCATTTTCATCTCGCAACCTGTTAGCTTCTGCCACTTGCCTCTTCAAAGAGGCAGTTTCTTTTACCTGCTCATCAATCACTAACTGAAGTTCTGCTTTGTCTTTTTTTATTTCACAAATCCTCTTAAGTAGTGTTTCCAGCTTGCTTTCTTTTGTGTCTGCATCTTCTTTTTGCACTTTTAAAGATGCTTTCAAATAATTTTTCTCCTTCAATAAGTCTTTATTTGCTTCTTTCTTTAATTCCCTTTCAATAGCTTTGAATCTTCTTTCTAGTTGTTGTACCTAACAAAAGAAATGTTAGCATTCATGATATTTCTGTCTATGCAGTAGAAAAAAAAATAAATCTGTTTTCAAACATTAATATTACATTAAACACAAGGACAAAAGTAATCTATACTCTTTAATTTAAAAATAATTCTAACGTAGTGCAGAAGAAAACATTTTAGCTGCAATAATACAGCTGTTGAACAAAGGGCAGATGGTAAAAGAATTTAAAATTCCAGGCGAAGTGACACAGAAGTTTAAGTATGCTAATGAACCTTCCTGATGCATCTTGAGCTCATTACTGATTTGGTTATACATACTAATTGAATTTTAAAAAAACATTTTCAGAAGGAAAACTATTCAGAAATACAGATAATTTTGCACTACCTATCTAAATCAACAAGTTCTTTCAAATGTTGTAAATACACAAATTAAATACTAATTGGATCTTTCAAAAAACCTCAAACAATAGCAAGAGATATCAGAAGCTCAGCACCTAAAGAATATGAAGGCTGAAGTACATGTTCTATCAACGGAAAGGGAAAATCTATTCTATTGCAATGAAGCCACTTTACAAGCTTCTTGTATAGTTTGAAGAAGCATGTTTTGCCTATGATGTATATGCTTTGTTTGTAAAGTCCTTTAAAGTTTACACATACTCAAGGCCACTAACAATAAACTGATTCTCAATGTTCTTCTGGAATATTTGCTTGAAATTACAATCAAGCTCCACAATTTCCAGAAATAAGGTGTAGTTTTCATTTTAGCAGATACTAAAACAAACATCTAGTGTACAAGATTTCCCCAGAAGCTTGCAAAGGGCATCAGAGTAAGTTTTGTGCAGAGTAACCACTTAGTCATTTTGGAGAAATATTAAACAGATAATACACTCTTTCACTAGGGGAAGTACCCGGTGATCCAGATTTTTCTGGAGACAAGTAGAAAAGATTATTTTTCAAGGAGCTATAGTAGAATGCACATGGACAACTTCAGCTACTCACCTTGTAAAATACCAGTGAATTCTATCACTTTGTAGAAATATGAAATGTCAAAACTTGCTTTGACATTTAAAATATTAAAACCATAGTATTTCTCAATAAATGCTTTGTTTTTGCAAGGACATCTTGCCAATGCATTTAGATTAATTTACAACTTACGGAATTATTTACAAAGTGAATACTACAGATTTGATTCAGATATATGAGAAGTCTTAATGTACACAGCAAACTAAAGCAAGAGTTGCTCAAACCTATATACATCTGCGAAATTGATATGGATTTTGTGGTTTGATAGCAAACCTTTAATATGCATGCTAGGAAATTCATAGTACTCCCCCAATTAAGAGACTGCCTTATGGCTACATAAAATTATTGGGTGAAACTAGAAATAACAGAGATTTTTCCAAATGCTTCAATGAAATCAAGGCTCACGAATAAAATCACAGTTTGTATTTTCCTCCCCAATGATAAGCAGTTAGACCAATACCTTTCTTCAATAACTTTCCTAAACTGAAATTCTGCTATTACTTTCTCAGTTCTTTAAAGCAACTTTTTGCACTCACTAGCTCTTACAAATCACTTATGACAGCTGTAAGTAAACAAACAATGAATGGCTTTTACACCTATCCCTAAAGTACCATCATAACTCTGTATATCCATGGAGATAAAAATTATGTAGTACCTGGCAAACAAAATTATAGTTCTGAAATATAGATGATAACCAAGCATAAACTGCATGACATTTCAGATGGTAGCATTCCTATTATTTCAATTACTCACTCTATCTTAAGATAAATGAATGTGAGCACTTCCTATTCTATGTGTTATTATTTTAACCTGATGTTTGTCATTCAGTAATAACGAGATGACAGTCTTCATTGCCTAACCATATGGCAAGTGTTACAAGTATATGCAATCACATCATCTGCTGTAAATTACCATACTTCCTACAAGTTAATTCACAAACAAAAAATAAACAGACATACCTGAACTGACATTCAAAGTTATAGACTTGTGTTTATTCAATTTAAGCATACTTTTAAAGATTTATAAGTAATTAAACAAATATTGTTTTGCAAAATGACAAACAAAAGGCATGATAGTATTTGAATGATGTCTTCTCTTTGCAGCAAACAAAACATATGGCAAAATACAAGTGAGCCCTCTTAAGTGAACACCTGTTAACATACTAAACTACTTGTGTATATTACAAATATCAATACAAATAACTAGTTAAGAACGTCTTGTTACTGTATGAGGTAAAACATGTAGAATATTGAGCAGTAAAGATTAATACTCATCATATTTTCTAAGCCATAGAACACTAAATGCATACTGTACTATCTTGTGAAAAGAGTGATAAACCCATACATGTAGATAATATTTGCATATGCAATGTTATGTTAAAATGTACAGCATAAACAATACTATACAACATATACAACAAAATGTGGACTTATCACTATTAGGCATCAATTCTATTCTGCAGCAAGAGCTCCATAGAGATTAACATTTGATATCATGAAAAGTTAAATACTCAGAAAAAGAAATTAAGGTTTCTGAACTTAAAAGTGGTAAAATGCTAAGCATATGTTACTTCCAGTTTAGATAATTTGTTAGTTTTTCACATTATATCTCTAAACATTCTTTTAATTTTCTCTGACATTAACCATGTTTTTTTCCACATGACACATTCACAGTTACTTCACTAGAATTAATCTCTGACATAATTTTTGAAATCCGTATTTTTTAATTAGGAAAGGAAAATCATCACTTAAACTCAGGAGTACATGATTCTTATATTAAAATTTAGATCTGTTTGCTGGGGTTGGTATCTTACCTTCTGTAATGTCTGATGTGAAACTTCTTTCACATTCCTCTTTGGAGGATTGTTCTTGACCCCATCATCTTCATTAAGTTTACAAAATGGCTCTAACAGAAAAAAATAATACATCTCTACCACAGAATAAGTAAAATACATTGTGACACTTAGTATTTCACTAAAACAATACCTGGACATATAAAGGAAATGCATTATTTACTTCTGCAATTATTTATAATGTGGTGTATTTTCCTGACAAGCCTTTTGGTCAGTTTCTGAAGAGCAACCTCTTTTCAAAGTGTTCTGTCACATAATTATGAATCTTTGTAGCATCACAGTATGTTTTTTTCCAGAGTACAAGCTTTTCAAACTTACAATAGATCTGCAGGTTAAAGACGCTGTACTTTCATTCGATTTTTATTCTTTTATAGACTATTCCCTCTATGCCTTAAAAGTAGAATTCATTGCCTTTTTATTTACACAGTCACTACCAGTTTTGTTCTCTAGGCCTCGTCCCCTGCTAGGAGGATCAGAGTGATTGGTGAACAAAGCAAACGGTAACAGAATTAGGATGGACGAAAACTTTAAACTGCTTTTTTTGTCAAGTGAAAGATCATGTACTTCACTAGACAAATCACACAAATCATTCCATTGTAATACTGTAAATTCATAACAATTAGAAATTGATACAACTAATGAGAGTGAACATGACTCTAAGCACCATTCTCAGAGACAGCTATGAATTTTAGGTACTAAAAACCCCATAAAAAAAAGACAAGTTAAAAACTATATCTATTCATAAAGAAGAAAGCTAAGAAAAAGTTTAGAAGTACTAATATGTATAGTAAATCAGAAGCAAAATACATTCTGTTTAGACCTGAACCAAGACCTTAGCACTCAGAAATTGTCAACTGCTCACAGAAATGAGCAATTACACACCTTAGAAAGACTTTTTCTTAGAATATTAAATATTACATTAAAGAAGAAAAAAATCCCAACACTGTAAAAACACCACAATATTCACATTTCTTTTCTTGCCCTTCTTCCCCCTAAATTAATTTAAAGAATTAATCTTAAGGGATAAAAATCTGTGTTACATGGTGGAGGTCTGCTTTAGAAATATCATTTCAAACTACAAGCAGTCACTGCAGGTCACTTAAAAACTTTTGATTTATAAACAAAACAATGTAGAAGAAAACAGTGATACTCTCTGTAGATTCACAATCCTCTTGATATAAACAGTGACTAACAAGTTTGTTAGAGTGAATTAGACCTTTCTTTTGTCTTTGGAACATGTCATGGCCAATTAATACTTCTGTATTCATGAAATAAATGGAACACTATTCTAAAGATAATAAAAGCTGAAAAAGGTAAAACTATGCATCTGGGGAATATGTACCTTTACCTTGATATTAATATGTTAGTTCCCATGTTATTTCAGACTACAGTCCCCCAGCACAGTGGTACTGCATACATTTACAACATTCTTTAAGTAACACACAAAGATAATATGAACATGCTTTTCATCTTTTTCTAAATATTCACTCATTTGAATGTCTGCTGCAGCTTTTATATCAGCATTTACTGTACTCCCCTGAAAAGAAAAATGATTTTCCATAGTCAAAGAAACTGATCAAAGCACACAAGGTGTTATGTTTATTATGGGGATGTATCAAAATACAATTTAAAACTCTATAAATAAACATATTATATGCAGAGAATAAAGAATACTACTGCAAAATAAATAGAAAATGCTACACATGTTCAGTATTATCACAGAAGTCACAAGCCACATAAATTAAAGAAAGGTCAAAGGTAACCGACACATAACCCTTCCTATTGAGCAGAAAATAATTGGCCTATTCAGCCCCCTCCTACCTTCTAATTGTTATGCAATTGTTCACAGAAATTGATCAGGGAGGCAATGAACACAGCATTGCCTATAGCTGTCTGTCTATGACAGCAGAAAGATTCATCATGTCTACTCAGCAGGACATATGCTCTACTCACCATACTCCTACATAAAAGAATACCAAGCTCTCCCTGAATAAAGACAATAAACCCCACTATCTTCAGCCATCAAATTACCATGGGTCTTACAGAAATATACTCACATTCCACCAAGGAAACATAGCTAACTGTCAGCTTTAAAATGTAATAGGTAATGCCTAATTAATAGGCACCAAATCGATGATGAATCAGTTCAACACCACTGCCAAAATGGTACTTGAACAATGATACTACATTTCATAATTACTATTTGCAGAAAGCCTTCTTACACAGCGAAAAAAACTATCAGTTTCTAAAAAAAGCAGAGCTGTGCATTCATAGAATCACAGAATGTTTTTGAGTTGGAAGGGACCTTTAAAGGTCATCTAGTCCAACCTCCTGCACTGGGCGGGGATATCCTTAACTAGATCAGATTGCTCAGAGCCCTGTCCAACATGACCTTGAATGCTTCCAGGGATGGGGCTTCTACAACCTTTCTGGACAACCTGTTCTGTGTTTCACCACACTCCTCATAAAAAACATCTTCCTTGTACCTAGTCTAAATCTACCCTCCTTTAGTTTAAACCATTACCCCTTGTCCTATCATGACAGGCCCTGTTAAAAATTTTGTCCCCATCTTTCTTATAAAGCCCCCTTGAAGTACTGAAAGGCCACAGTAAGGTCTTCCTGGAGCCTTCTCTTCTCCAGGCTGAACAACCCCAACTCTCTCAGCCTTTCTTCATAAGAGAGGTGTTCCAGCCCTCTGATCATTTTTGTGCCCCCCCTCTGGGCCCCCTCCAACAGGTTCACATCCTGCTTGAGCTGAGGACTCCAGAGCTCGAACAAGTGCTCCAGGAGAGGTCTCACCAGAGCAGAGGGCAAGAATCACCCCCTGCTAACCTGCTGATCACGCTTCTTTTGATGCAGCCCAGGATATGGCTGGTTTTCAGGGCTGTGAGCACACATCGCTGGCTCATGCCCAGCTTTTCATCCACCAGTACACCCAAGTCCTTCTTCACAGGGCCACTCCCAGTGTTAGTCACTTTCAGAGTACCTACATGAACCATGAAAAGAATAACATTTTTGCCTCAGGTATGCACCAGGTGAAGGATGCCCTGACAGACAGGAAGTGCCATGGTGCAGAAAGCCATTGTGTTACTGACTCCAGTGGTAGCCACCCATGCTCCCAAAGATGTGCTAAGCCTGAAACAGCCAGTGGGAAAAAAATACTGTGAAGACCACAAGAAGGGAATGCCATTCTGACATATGAGCAGGGGACATGATAGATTCAGAAGTCTCATAACAAAAGAAGCTTTCAAACTGCCTCCTTCAAGAAATAGGGGGTCAGTAGTTTACCTTCTTTTAATAATGCACTTGCTGCTTTTCTGAATATGATTAGATAGGCTCACTTTCGTGCTTTTGAAGGAAATTACATAAGTACCTGCCAACACATTCTTTACATTCATGCAGAAATGACATTTCCAACATGAATAACATATTTGTATTGGACGACTACCAGAAAATAACCAGTAATGGCAAAAGAGACACCTTGGATGAAGGAAACAGAATGGAAAGATATTGGGAATGGCAGAAGCAGTTTCCTTTTCCCTTAACACCCTTCATCTTTGACCAGCAGGATTTGAAAAATGATGTAGAAGAGCAACAAAGATATCCAGCACTTCCTCTTGACAAACACAATTGATACCTAATCAAGCAAGAGGATAGAGACATTTTAAATACAGAGAATCTCACCCCTTTTTTCAGGATTTATCCCTTGATGTTAGAATGCCTGATAGAAAACAGGTACCTGCTAAGGTGCAACTGAATCACAACATCATTGATAAGCTCAGTAAATTCATGTCAAGTTTCCTCTTAGAAAAGAAAACACTAAGACTGTGAACAAAGTGTATTTGGACTGTAACACGTTTGGACTCTCAGCAAATTACAGGTAACATAAGATTGTACTTTTATTTGGAAAAGGCAGACATTTAATACCCACTTTAGGGCAAAGAGTGTATACACTTACTGTGTGAGCAAGGCCTGCTCACACATATTTATGATGGATGACCAGCTTCAGTCTTTACAGTGTTAGTCTTCTAGAAAATGTCAACTAATGGATAAAAGTGTCCACCACACTGCAATAACCAAGGGTTTGCAAGGGGAACAACAAGGAAATTACTTTTTATAGACTGGGTGAGCAACTATTTTTTTATACTTTTTTCTCCGTCCCGATGTAACAAAAATTAATCATTATACCAGTAACTAAACTAGAAATGTGTATCCACCCATACACTTTTTAGAAAGAGTATGTTTTAATCTGAAAAGATAACAAAAAAAGAATGAATAAAAGACTAATTGTTAAAGCACCAAACATGTCAAGAACTGGCAGTTTCAGGGATCTGACTGTTTTTTGGAAAGGCATGGTTATTGCTCAGCAGGCCCTCAACTCCTTCTCACTGCTGGTTGCCTTTCTACTTCTCTTTGTGCAAAAACTGACTAAATTGGCAAAAAACCAAAAAAGTGGGTTTTAAAGTCAGTATTTCAACCTTATGAGGTTCAACAAAGCCAAGTGCAGGGTCCAGCACCTGGGCCAGGGTAACCAGCACTATCAGTATAGGCTGGGAGAGGATATACTGGAGAGCAGTCCTATGGAAAGGGACTTGGCGGTGCTGGTGGATGAAAAACTGGATATGAGCCACCAATGTGCAATCGCACCCCAGAAGGCCAATCACANCCTTCACCAGATCCCTTCAGTTCTATCTGGGGCTACAAAAATAACACGTAAGAAGTAATACAAAAGAAAACAGGAACTTTCAGTCTTCAACAGCTGATAACTCCACTTAGTTCTATAGATACTATAAACCTAATTTAAAATAAAGGGGAAAAAATATTGTTATTGTTTCATTCAAGTGGCCAGTATTATCACACACACAAAAAAAGAAAGCCACCAGCAGAAAACTGGGATAAAGAATGGTAAAGCTCTATCGCTAAGAACAAGCAAGGTACATCTCCAAGTCTCCTACTCCCATTCTTTATACAATGTTACGCATAAGACGTGACACTCAGCTGGACTATAACTACACAGTCTTGAACACTTCTCCCAGTTCACTCAGTGACAGCAAATAATACAAAGAATCAGAGCACTGATGGAGAGGCAATGATACATTATCTGACTGACAAAGACTCAACTTCACAGAACCATCAACTATGGTAAAGATTGTAAAGATATATGAGAAGATATTTACAAACAATTCATATAAGATTCTACTATTTGGATTTACTTTCAAATTTATGTACTTTGTGGGACTGGTATTAAAAAAGTCTGAAAGAGCATGAAAATTCTGTATCAATATTTCAATACTCCAGAAACCACTTTAGATTCTGGAGAAAGCTTCACAAACATATAAACATGTTTTCTATTTTACACATCTATTTATAATACATATATGTAATTTAAACAAAGTAATTGACTAATTTTATATATAGTATATACACATAAGTTGCAAACGTGCAGAACTTAAGGAAAAACATACTTTGAAATAATACCCATGGCCTTATGCTTACAAAATGCATATTCAAGAAAAGGACATTAACCTTTGGAGAGAAAATAATCTTAAAATCAGTATTTCTAATAGACTACATATACACATATAAAATACTAGACCTTCCTTTTTTTTGTTGCAAACATAGTTAAAATCCTGTGTTGTGAACTTACCCGCAGATAGGTGTACTTTCACCTGATGAAACTCTTCTTCAAGATTCAGTCTACAAAAGAGGAAATAAAAGAGTAAGAACCACAACACCATCACACAGAAGCCACTAAAACAATTAAAAACATTAAGCCAAAATTGTATCAGCATGTTACTGGGGAAAAAGTTGTCTGCACCAAGGTATTAGTTCTAATTTGATGACACTTAGCACACTTCAAACATAAGGAGTTACTTGTACAATATTTGATTAAAATTCATATATCTGAATTTACAAAATTCAGATGTAGTGTTGGTTGTAACGTAAACCAAAATGTTTCAGCTAGTCTTTTTTAGGTAAGCAAATGTCTGAGATGAAAAGGAGACCAGTTGGTGGTGGAATCCTGTTAAGAGAGGAATAAATATTCAGTCTAAGGGGAAACTATCCACTAACCTTGTACAGGTATATCTTACCATTCCTCTTTTTCCAGCAACCATTTGAGAAACTTATTAATAAAATCTCTTCTCCCCTTTTTCCAGCCTCGATCTACTACTGTATTACTACTGTAGTTTATTCTGTAATAACCACCAGCTAAGGCCTGTACAGCAAAACACCTGAATTACTGTTTCTCATTTTATTAAAATTACACACAAATCAAGTTGACAGGATACCAATGATAAAATTTCAGTCAAATTGGGTAATGCTAGAATGAAATACATCAATTTAAATGCTTCATTTATACTTGTGTTTTCTGACACAGTCTTTATATAGGTGCATATTATTTTAACCTGGGACCCTACAGCACACAGAACGGAGGTCAGTCACTTAATATACAGATCCAGTGTAAAATATAGCCTCATATCCTCTACAAATACACATTATTCTAGCTCTGTTCTGAAGGTTGGATTGCTAATCACCTCACAGTCATTTCTGCTGTACTCTAAACAGCAGCACCCAACTGCTTCACAGGAAATCTATGTTTTACAAAATTCCTCACAAAAGGATTGGTCCAAAGTATCTGTTAACTTACGGAATGTGCTTGAAAAAAGTCTTTCAGTATTTTAAACTACATTATATGTTAAATATATCTCTGACTCAGCTGTAACACACGAAGCACAATGAAAATTGAGAAACATGAAAAGTTAAAGTAACTTGCTTTGCATAACACTTATGACTCCGGCTATTTTGAGGATCGCTCAGCTGCCTTCACAGGTTGAATTTCCTTGCTCCCCTTTCATTCTCTATGCCTCAGTCATAATCAGTTTCTGTAACACACCACAGTGTGGCCATTACCTCCACACTGTCCTAACTCCTCATAGCATTTTCACTTTTTGCACTCAATGGCAAAATGCTTCTATGAAAAATCATTCTCTATGTAATTAAAAGACTGTATTCAATATTATATGCTTTCTGCTTGAACTTGTGTCTTCTAAACAAATGATTTTTCAGCTTTAAAAACATTTGAATGAACACATTTATATGCTTATATACATTCATACTGCCTCTCTACACAAGAAGTGACAAGCACATGGTGATAACTGTACAAGATTTTAAAAAAGATTTAACTTTAACATGAAGATTTCTTTTTTTATGGTGATGAAGACATGCAGATGTAAAAAAATGATATGAAATAAGTAAAGGACTAGGTTTATAGTCCAAATATCTGAAGCACTTCCAATTAAATTCACCTGTGAAATTTACTCTCCAACTGAAGTTATGATATATCTAGGCTGGAAATATTTCAGGCAAGCCTAGACAAGAAATTACAATGAGTAAGACTGGCTTGAATAAATGCTGGAAATGCCCACTGGGTTAGACCAGTGCCGGGTCCATCTATCACCAGTGCTCTGTCTCCAGTAGAGGCAAAAGCAGATGCTACTCAGGAGAGAGCACAAGCCTAACAATTTCCGCAGTCCAATTACAATTTTCAATCCTGAAAGTGACATAGAATCATCGAATCATTCTGGTTGGAAGAGACCTTCAAGATCATCAAGTCCAACTGTTAACCCAGCACTGTCAGGTCACCACTAAACCATGTCCCTAAGTGCCACATCTACACATCTTTCAAATACCTCCAGGGATGGTGACTTAACCACTTCCCTGTGCAGCCTGTTCCAGTGCTTTACAACCCTTTCTGTGAAGAATTTTTTCCTAATATCCAACCTAAACCTTTTCTTGCATAACTTGAGGCCATTTCCTCTTGTCCTATCCCTTGTCACTTGGGAGAAGAGACCGATCTTCACCTTGCTATACCCTTCTTTCAAGTAGTTGGAGAGAGCATTAAGGTCCCCCCAGAGTCTCCTTTTATCCAAGCTAAACAACCCAAAGTTCCCTCAGCTGATCCTTATAAAATTTGTGCTCTAGACCCTTCATCAGCTTCCTTGCCCTTCTTTAGACACACTCCAGCACCTCAATGTCTGTCTTGGAGTGAGGAGCCCAAAACAGAACACAGTATTCGAGGTGCAGCCTCACCAGTGCCGAGTATAGGGGGATGATCACTTCCCTACTCCTGCTGGTCACACTATATCTGATCAGGCCAGGATGCTGGTGGCCTTCTCGGCCCCCTGGGTACGCTGCTGGCTCATATTTAGCTGGCTGTTGATCAACGCCCCCACCTCCTTTTCCACCAGGCAGCTCTCCAGCCACTCTTCCCCAAGTCTGTAGCGTTGCATGGGTTTGTTGTGACCCAAGTACAGAACTCAGCACTTGGNNCCTTGTTGAAGCTCGTATCATTGGCATCAACCTATAGATCCGGCCTGTCCAGATCCCTCTGTAAACTCTCTCTACCTTCAGCAGATCAACACACCCGCCTAACTTGGTGTCATCTGCAAACTTACTGTCCTCAATCCCCTTATTCAGATCATTGATGAAGATATTAAAGAGAACAGGCCCCAACACTGAGCCCTGGGGAACACCACTCGTGATCAACCACCAACTAGATTGAACTCCATTCACCACCACTCTCTGGACCTTGCCACCCAACCAATTTTTTATCCAGTGAAGCGTATGCCCATCCAAGCCATGAGCAGCCAGTTTCTCCAGCAGAATGCTGCAGGAAATGATGTCAAACACTTTATTAAAGTGCAGATGAACAACATCCACAGCCTTTCGCTCATCCACCAAACAGGTCATAGAAGGAGATTAGGTAGTCCAGCAGGATTTACATTTCACGAACCCATGCTGACCGGGCCAGGTCACCTGGTTGTTCTCTATGTGCCTTGTGATGACACTCAACGTGATCTGCTTCACAACCTTCCCTGGCACAGAGGTCAGACTGACAGGCTTGTAGTTCCCTGGATCCTCCTTCCGTACCTTGTTGTAGATGAGTGTCACCTTTGCTAACCTCCAGTCAACTGTGACCTCTCTGGTTAGCCAGGACTGCTGATAAATGATGAGAAGTGGCTTGGTGAGCACTTCCACCAGCTTCCTCACCACTCTTGTATGGATGCCATTTGACCTCTTAGACATGTGTGTGTCTAAGTGGTATAGCAGGTCACTAACCATTTCCTTTTGGTTTATAGGGAGTTCATTCTGCTCCCCATCCCTGTCTTCCAGCTCAGGGGGCTGGGTACCTGGAAAACAGCTGGTTTCAATATTGAAGACACACAAGGAAGGAATTAAGTACCTCAGCCTTTTCCTCATCCTTGGTCACTATATTTTCCCCTGAATCCAATAAAGAATGGAGATTCTTCTTAGTCTTCCTTTTGCTGTTAATGTATTTATAGAAACAGTTTTTATTGTCTTTTATGGCAGTAGCCAGATTAAGTTTTAGTTGGGCTTTGGCCTTTCCAATTTTCTCCCTGCCTCACAGAATCTTCGTAGTCTTCCTGAGTTGCCTGCCCTTTCTTCCATAGGCCATAGACTTTCCTTTTTGTTCCAAGTTCCAGCCAAAGCTCTCTGTTCAGCCAGGTTGTTCTTCCCCATTAGGTTGCCTTATAGCATACCAGGATGGCCTGCTCCTCTGCTTTAAAGATTTCCCTCTTGAGGAATGTCCAGCCTCCATGGACTCCTTTGCCCTTGAGGACAGCCTCCCAGGGGACTCTGCCAACCAGTCTCCTAAACAGGTCAAAGTCTGTCCTCCAGAAGACCAAGGTGACAGTTCTACTGATGTGCCTCCTTACTTCTCCCAAGAATTGAAAACTCTATCATTTCATGATTGCTATGCCCAAGATGGCCTCCAACCTTCACAATACCCACAAGTCCTTCTCTGTGAACAACAAGTCCGGCAGGGAGCCTTCCCTAGTTGGCTCACTCATGAGCTGTGTCAGGAAATTATCTTCCACACACTCCGGGAATGTCCTAGACTGTTCCTTCTCTTCTGTATTGTATTTCCAGCAGACATCTGTTAAATTGAAATCTCCCATGAGAACAAGTGGTAGGGACTGTGTGACTCCTCCCAGCTGCTTATAGAATAGTTGTTGGCATCTTAGCAGCAGGGAAGACTGAGCTAGTCTTTTATGGCCTTTGTACAACCAGTGTATCCTTTTACATTGTTATCATTAAGCAAGCCTACAAAATTCCTAACTAGCTTCTTTTTCACTTTATTTAAGCAAAATTTTACTATCACAGCTTAAGCATCTTTGAAAACCATTCCTGGAAAGCTTTTTTAGCCTTCACAACTTTCCACTTGCATTTGTCCAGACAATGTTTCTTGGCCTACCCGTTCTCACCACCAGGAAATTAAGTTTTAAATGTTGACCATTCCTCTGTGAGGGCCACAAAAACTTCCCCACTGAGTCTTTACAGAGAGCTTTTGAACACTATTTTGGGGTAGATGTTGGTTTGTCTGATTTTAAAAAAAACCTTTCATTTTTTAAATTGTAGCATGTGTTTCAGCTACAGTACCTTTCTTATGAGTCTCCAACTGTTCACAGGTTTTCTGTACTGCTTGTTCTAGTGTTCAGGGGGTTGGAGGTTTATTGCCTAGTTGCTTCATTTTTATGTTGTTCTCTTTCTGGCAATTGAATATCCCCAGTCCAATTGATTTGGTCTACTCCCTTCTGCTACTATTTAAAGCTAATAAAAAAAATAAAATAATAAAAAGAAGAGACATGCATTCCCAGTATACATGTTCATTAAGGATGAGATGTGGGGAAATACAATCCTCACCTCTTTTCCTAGGGAAGTTCCAGAACAAACCTTCCTGGAAATCATGTCCAGTACCACCTAATGGACAACAAGGTGACTGGAAACATCTGGCATGGATTGATCAAGGAAAAATCTTGCTTTACTGACCTGACTCCCTCTGTAAGGAGGTGACTGGCTGTAAGAATAAAGGAAGAATGGGTAATGGTGTATGCCTTGAATAGTGAAGCATTTGAGATAGTCTCCCATCTCCTTACTGCCAAACAGTTGAGATCTGAATAAAAAAGAAGAGTTGGCTGGGAAGCTGTCTGGACTGTTAGGCTCAAAGGGTTATGATCTGTAGTGTGGAGTCCAACTCAGAGCTAGCAATTAAAAGCATCCCTCAGGGATCCCTACCACAGCCAGTACTATTTAATGTCTTTATTAACAACCTCAAATATGGGTTAGAGTGCCTCTCAGCAAGTTCACAGATGGTATAAAACTGAGGGGAGCAACTGATACATCAGAGAAACCTCACAAGTGGAAAAAATGGGCTGATGGAAACTTCATGAAATTCACCAAAGGCAAATCCCTGTCAGAACAACCCCTCGCAACAGGACATTCTAGAAGACCAAATGGCTAGAGAGCAGCTTTGCAGAAAAAGTGGTGTCCTTCCAAGCAATAAGTTGAACATTATGTAGTGACATGCCTTTGTGGCAAAGGGTAACAACATACTAGTTGTATAGGCAGTAGTACAGTCAGTTGGCTGACAAAATTGATTCTATTCAGCACTTCTAAGACTGCATGTGTGGTTGTGTCTTGTTTTGGACTCCTCCAGGAAAGACAATAACTTACTACATTAAGACTAGCAAAGGGGTATTACAGTGTTCAGGGTTGGGCACATGATTTACAATGACAGGGTGAAAGACCTGGGTTTATTCAGCCCTAGGAGAAGAGAAGAATTTACTGCTGTCTACCTAATGCAAGGGTGTAAAAAAGATGGAGTTTGACTTTTCCCACAGGAGCACAGTGGATGGTATGAGAGACAAAGGACACAAGTCAGAATACACCAAATTCCAACTAGATATAAACAGAAATTGCTCATTAGGCTGGTCAGATTCTTGGAACAGTTGCCCAGAAATGTTCTGAAATCTCCATCCTTGGTCCTCATCTCCTCTATTCTTTGTCAAAACTTGACAAGATCCTAAGCAACCTTCCCAAACTGTTGTCACTTTTGGGGACGGGTTGGACAAGACAGCTTCCAGAGCTTCCTTCCAAGTTATACAATTCTGTGCTGCTCACTGTACTGAGATAACTACAGAGATGCTTTCTCTCTAATGCTTTCTGAATTAAGATCTGTGTACCACTCAAAATAAAGTTCAGAACAGTATTTTTCTTTTTGGTTTCTGAGACTGACTGTTCTAGAAAAGTTACTTATTCCACACAAAATTTGCATCTCTACATCTTGTCTTGGCAAGATAATGATGCAGGCTCTATGCTGATAGCTGAAACTTTCCATGATTACAGCCTGTCCTTCGCAACTCATCAAATCTTGCTTTGCATTTCAGCATCACTGTCAACATCCTGATTAAAAGATCAGCAGTACAATCTTGCCACTACTTACTTGTTATTGAAATATAGGACTTCTATCCAGAAGCATTACACAGTGCTCCTTTTTTCTGTAACAGCTGTCTGATACTACACTTAAATAATCCTTTTCACACAGCACCACTCTCTTACCAGCTAATACTACTCTGTCATTCTTGCAAAGCTAGTATCAGGGCAACACTGTACCCCACAGAGAACCTTCTTCCTCCAGGTCACTGAGATGCCTAGTGTGTCAGGATTGTCATCTGATGCCAAGAAGTCTAGTTCCACATATTTTGGGGGCTTCTAGCACAAAAGTACCTGTAAATTATTTCCTCATTCTGTTGCTTAATATGCCAGTCAACTACTGTTGACATGATTTAAAAACAACCTTCATTACTTTTCATTACTTTTGTAACCTCCCACTACCAACACCCACTTCTCCTACCCTTAAAAAGAGACCCTTTATTGCAGGAGCATTCTTGGTGCAAGAGGACACTGTCACATCAGCTAGACAGCAAGTCTCATCTCATCCATGGTCTCATCTAAGAGACTAGATTCCTCCTGGCAAACAGGATATTCTCCTTTCCCAAGATTTATGCTCTTTGTAGCAACACATATAAAACAAGTCTTATATGTAGATAATCATACATGTCACACTAAAATAAATTGCATTCCACTGGAGAGACTGCTACCTGCAGCTTGGGCTTAATTTTTTTTCTATCTGGGGAAGCTTACGCAAGTATAACCTCCTTTTTTGAACCAACTACTCTCATGTTATCTTAATTTGTTAACTAGTTGGTTTCTTTCTTTTTTACTAATCTCTGTCGGCTGACAATCTTCAGCTTGCATATTTGTTAAGTTTTGAATGCACAGATTGGGTCACTCTAGGCCAACATGGTAAAATTTTATGTGTTTAACTCATTTGTGTACAGATTCTATACTGATTTCTATCCAATCTTTTCTTTCTGAAAAGCAAACATAATAAAACAAAACCCTCAAATTATATTTTCTACAGAAATTCTATGGCAAATATAGTGCTAACACATAAAAAAAACCCCAAAACCGTATGGACTTGATACATATTACATTCATTGTACAAGTAATTGTGGCTTTTTATCATGACTGTGTGCAGTCAAGTAGTTTTCTACTATCAATGATAAGTCTTTTTACATTTCAAGGAAAAAAATAGAGCAAAACTGCAATATAAAGAATCACATACAGAAGCAAGTAGCTTTTTCTTCTTTTCTGTTTGTTCCAAACTCAGTAGTAATATGTGCTCTGACACATTTGAATATTTTTGACTTGCTACTTTAGAACTTGTAAAACAAAAAAAAGTATCTGTATGCATTTTAACAAAAAATCAAACAAAACATCTAGTTCAGTTCTCTAAAATTCACCACAAAAGTACCGTAGGCTGCATGTTTTGCTACAAGAATGCAGCTCAACAAAAAGGAGGAAAGGGTGTAATGTGGTTTTCTTGAAGAGTACAATTCTTTGTAAAGACTGTACGATTGCTACTTTTCCAAGAACAAGTGAACATGAGCAGTTGAAAGAAGCATTAAAGTAGTGTCAAGTAAGAACTTTCAAAGGAGCAAGAAGGGACTCTGAGGAATTCAAGATAACGGAAGAAGTCATAGAAAACTGATGAAGTATAATGCAATTCTGAAAGAAAGGACTAAACCTGAGAGAACACAGAGGCAAAAAGCAGGGTTGGAAAGAGGTATTTGCTGTCTAGCCTTTCATTTACACCATTATCTCCCTCATTGTCGCATCACACAGATGCACCAACCTAATAGGTAAGAACTGATTCATCTTCATGAAAATCTCCTTTCCTCTCCAAAAAATATTTTAAGTGGGTCTGAAGATAAACATGTCTGAGTGTTTTTTCCCCAAAAGTGGGATTGCCTTTAACAGATTTCATCTGCCCTACCAGTCTTTTGAATGATCCAAGCTCAACTCTTTCACAAAGCAGATTAGGTACCTGAAGGAACCTGTGATTCAGTTGCATGGATTCTAGTGACATGAGAAAATTCCCTCACTTACTGAGGGTGAAAGGATTTCCTCTACAATTCTTCAACTCAAAGGATCAAAATTAAGCTCTGTGTGGGGTAAGACAGAATACTAAACTACTGGAAGTAGAGAGTCAGAACAGCTGTGTCACAGTTCAGATGCTGTGAATAACAGCTTCCAAGACTATTTTAGCACATGAATCTAATATTTGCTGTAAATATCTTAAGCATATGCTCATTGGATTTACTGCATCATTTTTTGCATCATTCAGTTTCACTTAACACTTCAAACAGTGAAAAGGAGAAATGTGCTAGGTTTTGATCATAACTGAAAGGAGATTTTCTTTGTATATTGAAAAACTTGCATTTAATTTAGCAAGTGCTCAGCAAAGGGCACGGTGTTTATGTAATCTGAAAAGATCTGAGACAAAAAGTGGAATCTTTGAAGATATTTCTACAGTGGAAAGGTAGTTTCGGTGTAAAGTGTTTCTAGCTGACTGTAGTCTTGAGGCATGGATATTGAAAGGAAAACACTGAACATTAGTACCTGCCTTGTCCGTCTTTGGACGGTAGAAACACTGGGAGCTGAAGATGTTTCAAGTGTAGGCAATTTTGAGGATGTTGTATATTTCAGATGCCTTATGTTAATTTACATCTAACTCTGCTTCCAAGAATTTTTTTTAGGACTGCTCCACAAATGTAACATTTTACAATGACAACTGTAGAACTACAAGAAGGAAACAGAAAGGGGAAAGGGGAGAGGGGAAAGATATTTTAAAGATTTTATATCTAATATTAAATAATTTTGCTCCTGATAAATCCAGCAGTTACTAAACAAAGTGAAGAAATTATAAATGTACATTGCGGATTAAGTTAATTGTTTTTCCTGTTTCAGATTATGATATAGAGTGGCACAAGTATTTGAGCACAACTCTTTTCCCAGTAAGGAAATTCAGCAATGAATGTGTTTAGAAGATGCAGAAGAACAAATCTACAAAAATTTGGAAACAGTCAACTCTCTGCTTTGTAAAGCAGTAATAAAGTAGTAACAGAGGATGCTTTCAGTTTACCCTTTCACGAATCTTCTAATGACAATACATCAGTTGACAAGCATGGTGCTTTCTGGTTCCCTTTTTCATACAATGCATGTTTTGCTTGAGCAAGCAAATAAAATATAAAGCATATGAAATCTATAAATCAGCTCTTTTTTTAGGAAAACTGATTTTCTGCCTTTAAAATTATTTTTAAATTCTATGGTTGTATTTAAGTTTGTTATTTCAGTCAGTATCTCACAAACACTATCTCACTATTACATCTATTATGCAAATAAAAGTCTCAACCTCCTAAACATTTTACAAGAAACTGATTCTAAGCACCATTTGTACAGGGAAGAGCTAGAAACTGAAGTTCATTTAGAGATGATATACTTGTACAAAAGGAGAAATACTATGTATGTAGGTATTGAACTGCTGCTAAGCAAATCATATGCAACATCAACAAAAGAAATAAACAAACAAGTAAGGAATAAACAAAGAGAAACCAAGCAATCCTGCAGCTAAGGTTGATGAACCAGGAGAAAAAGAGGCCTATAGAAAAACCCAATGAACACAACAGAAGTGATTAAGGTTCTGAACTGAATACATACAGTAACGTAGAACTCAAAACAAAGTCTATGGTATCCATAAGAGGAAAATAAAAAACTTTTCTTTGGAAAAAAGGTTTTGCTCTATAGACTCAGAAAAGAGATCTCTGAACCATCATACAAGCATGAATGATGGGATTTGAACACAAAGGACATATGCAGGTTAAGAGAAAAGACAAGCAAATCTGAGTGTGAGTATAAATTGATCACTTTCACCTCATGATAAATTCACACCTTTACATCTTTTCTCTTGACAAAGTCAAAGGCTACTACTACTATTGCATTTTACAGACTGTCACATTCACGATGTGTCATCATTCCACTATTTAATTCAACTTTTAAAAATGAAAGTTCCTAGGATATAATTTAAAACGGTAGAGAGATACCAGACATGACCTTTGTGCAAATGTTTATCAAATCCTGTGAAGTATTCTGACAATTTACACAGTCTTTTATATTGATATGTGGACTAGGTGAAACCTTGCAGGATGTTGAAATGCCAGAATTCTGTAAATAAGCTCTTAACCATTAATAAATTGATGTAAAAACTAAAAATAGAAACAAAATCTAAATAAATTTCAAAGTGTTTTAAAAGCAGTAAAAAACCTGTTCAGAATTCTCTGGAAATTTGCATATAACATTTTCTGGCTATATACATGAATAACCTTCAGCAAAGGAGACTCATTACTAAGATTACCTATCAGCAATCCAGATGAAAAGAAAATAAGTAACCACTCAAACTTTATTAAGTGTCATTAAACTCAAAGTCTAAACTCCTATCTGCAATGGTAATGCTAGCACAGTGAGACACTTCTAAAAGTTTGCAAAGTTGAAATTGCAATTATCACTCGGCCTCTAACTAGATTCATTCTTCACACAGGTTCACATAGGAAGTCTAGAAACTAGTGTACCGCTTTTCATCTTTATGCAGACCTTAAATTGCCCCACAGCTTTAAGCCTTCTGCATAGAGAGGTTACACTGCTTGTAGGTGTATCTGCTAGAATTTGACAATATTTCCTCAGTAATTCTTTCTCTAAGATAAGTATTTTCTCACCTGGTTCCAAAACAAATCGAAACCTCAGAGGCCTTCTGATAACATAACCTACTCCAAAACACTTCTAAAATTTACTCTGTTGACAAGAAACAGTCCAGGCCAGCAGCAGTCTTAGCTGCTCTAGATTACAGAGAAAACTTCCAACTCCTTCCTAGCCAAGGAGAAGCCACTGAGTCCTGAATTTACTGGAATTAGTACCCTAAATTAGCAGGAATCTACTAGCACTTCCTAGAAGACTCGGTAGCTTCTAATACGTCAGGTCAGAAATAGACTCGTGGCTTTGTCTTCACATCCCAAGAAAAGCCTCAAAGTAGTTTGTTTAATGTCACTAACTTCATGGAAGTAATTCTTATTGCTTGTAACATATATATACAAAAGGCACAAAGAGGAGCAGGAAAGCATGCTGTATCCTGTTCCATGTATGAATGCTTAATTTCTATCTTCCAACTATGATTGCTACAGTCTCACTTGGCAATATTAAAACAAGAATAGTAAGAAATCAAGATAGATCAACTCTATCCAGCTAATAGTCTATGCTGGTATTGCACACATTTCTAAAGGTACTGACCTTGACCCACAATTATAGTATCTGCTCTTTCAAGCATCACATAACATTCTTATTTTATGGCAATGTAACACTTTTGATTACTACTTTCTTATTTAGTTATTTTTTGTGATACTCACCCATTTGGAATATAGGAAGAGGCAGCACAACTAAAACTGAGCTATAGAACCAGTTTTGCCAAAGGAATTACTTCTGATTTCTTTTAGATTTTAAACTGTAGTGGGTCTGTCTGAGCTGATTTTCCCCATACAGCCCTCNTCAGCAAGAAATTCTCTAGAACAGTTGCTTACTTATCAAGTTACTGGAACAGGCAAAATGCTCATACCATCTGCATATAGGCAGGGCTTCTGCAAAACATACCTTCTTGTTAGAACAAAATTTCCTAGTACTCAACATTTTTAATTGCCAGCAGTTCTAAATATATCATCATGAGCCCTCACACAGCTCCAAAGCAAAGGTGCATATAGACATGCGCACTTGAGTCTCAATGCATTAAAGAAAAGCTAATTTAGAAAGATAGTCTGAACTATAGCATAAACTTTCTCTCTGCACTTATCAGTTTAAAGGGCTCCTTCCCTCAAGAGTTGTCAACTCTAGGTTAACCCATTGCCAGAGGACTCTAGTTAGTCCTCTAACAAACCACTGCCTCCTGAGTAATACACATCCCATAAGTCAGCCATTGCTCATCAGCAGCTTTCAGCACTCACAGGTAGGGCCAGCAGGAGACTCCTACACTCCTCTGCATACAGATAAAAGGAATTAAGAAAGCAGGCTCATGGCAGTCTAAAATAAACATCCAAACAAACAATAAGACTTCTTTTCCATTTTTCCCAGGGAATTTTATCTGGAAAATAAAACCAAGCAGAGAATCTCATTTCTAATAGAGCTGAATACATAAGAAGAAATAACCCACTGAGGAAACTGACTCCTTCCCAAGAATTACACGTTATAAGACTGCAGCAGGATGACTCTTTGGAGAAATAAGCAGAACCAATCACAATCTCCTAATGCATACTGTTGCTGGTGTGGACAGGTATCAGGGGGCTAGTCCAGGAGCTGCTACAGATAGGGAAGCCTTCCTCTGAGTCCAAGAGGTTACCTACTGCCTTTTCAAATGTTCCCTCCAGAGTCATGGAAGATTGTTAAAGACCAGAAAGCCAAATTAAGAAGAAAATCAGACATTTTTCTAATGCTAATCAAGCTTTGTATGCTTTTTATCAGAGTCCTTAAAAAGGGTCAGTAGTGTTGCTCATTGCAGTAACCAAAATAAATAAGTTTTAAAGACAACGAGTCAAAGTAGTATCAGGGAATATTTTCTTATCCAAAGCTTAAGCCAAATAGCCTAATAATTCTTGCAAGGAAAATGAGACAGCAGAAGAAGCTGTTTTCTTCCCCTCACAAATAAAAGAAGCATGAGAAAAAAGACAGCAGATCAACATAGAAAGGTCTCCTAGGTAAGTAAAACTGAATTGTACTTTCTCTTCATGAGTCTTCAAAAGGGTATAATTCTACTCTATAAGACCAGAGTAGAATGTACATACACATTGTGCATACTTTTGTAAAGTGCCCATACAGAAAATATAGGAAGAGGCTGTCCTAAGTTAGGATGGGGAGTATGATACCTTGCAATGCAGACACTGATGTCAATTTTCTACTACTAAACAATTGTTTAGAGTTATGAGAACCAAGGTAGGGAGAAACTTTATCCAACTTTTATATGTGAAATACTACTCTGACAGAAATTCTTCATGTTGTTCTTACAGCATTATGATTCAAGAACATTTGTTTGCAGTAAGGGCAAAATATGCTACTTTCACAGGTCTGTATATTTATATGTCAACTGACAGCCTTGGGAGGTTAGAGTAAACCTGGGAGCAGGCATCTGATCTAGACGGTGCAAGAGAGCAAAAACCATTACATATGTCTGGGGATAATGCTGCCAAAAGAAGAGTAAAGCAAAAAATACTAGCATTATTTACATTTTGTGAACATTCAACTATTCACAATGATTTACTGGAATTCCTTTACTGGAAGAAAATTGTAAACTTACAGTTCACACAAAGAAACTTGTAGTCCTAATTAACCAAGTAAATGGAATATTTGACTATCCAGAGTCATTGAGCTATCTATCTTACTTTGTCTATTCACTACCCAGAAACATATCTTTATCATTCTTGTTTCCCAATATAGTCATGTATAGGATGGATGAAAATTGCAGGAAGCAATATCTGTTGGTGCTAAGTAAAGTCTCTCTGATTTACAATCTACACTCAGGAGTGAAAAAGGATAAAAGCAACTTCCCTCACACCAGTTCAGCCTGCTCACCTAACAAAAAAGTGAACAGTGTCATAGTCACCAAAAATAAGTTTTGAGATATATTTCAAATTAATAGTCACTCAAAACCCAAAGATGTGGTAGTGACTTGCAACTAAAATAGTTTCAATGTGCAGCATACACTTTAGCTCACAAAACAATGGTAGAAACCCATGCTTAAAATCTACCATTTGGTAATCTTTTATTTGTTTCAGTGAAGCACATAACCCAGCTGATTGAACAAAAGTTATTTTAAAAAAACCTAGTGTGAATTATAGTCATTATTTAAATTTGAGAGAGCTTCATAAACAGTGTTTAACTGTAGTTAGTTCATAACTAGATTCAGCCTGAAGGGTCATGATTGAGGTATCAGTGTAACTTACATAACTCAGAGAAGCACACAAGGTGAGGACTCCATTGCATGAATATCAAGTTTTATTGTTGTATCAGTACTTCTAACCTTTATATAAACCTGAGATGACCCACACATAAAAGTATTTATTACCTACAGCCTCGTTTTAGTACGTAGCTGGTTTCCAATAATGCAAAGTAAGAATGAAAAACAATTTCTTAAATTATTTATTGTACTGAAATATTTGAGTTTTAGTAAAATTTGAAGGATTCCATGTTTATTCTCAAGTGATTATGTTTGAAAAAGCAAATATAAAAATACTTTTTTGTATCCTGGTCTGCATCAAAAGAAGTGTGACGAGCAGGTCAAAGGAGGTGATTCTTTCTCTCTACTTCGCTTTTGTGAGACTTCACCTGGAGCACTGCATGTGAGACCATCTCTGGAGCCCTCAACACAAGAGGGACATGGACCTGATGGAGAAGGCCCAGAGGAGGGCCACAAAGATGATCAGAGGGCTGGAACATCTCTCCTATGAGGACTGGTTGAGACAATTAGGCTTGTTCAGCCTGGAGAAGAGAAGGCTTTGGGGAGACCTTATTGTGGCCTTCCAGTATCTGAAGGGAAGGGACTTTTTATGACAGCTTTTAGTGATAGGACAAGGGCTAATGGCTTTAAACTGGCAGAGGGTAGCTTTAGATTAGAAATTAGGAAGAAGTTTTTCACTATGAGGGTGGTGAGTGACTGGAACAGGTTGCCTAGGGAGGCTGCAGATGCCCCAACACTGGATATGTTCAAGAACAGGTTGGATGGGGCTTTGAGCAACCTGGTCTAGTGGAATATGTCTATGCCTATGGCAGGGGGGTTAGAATTAGATGCTTTTTAAGGTCCCTCCAACTCAAACCATTCTATGATTCTGTAATTCTTTAAATACACATTCTGAATTCTTTACAAATTAGAAAAAGATCCCGAAACATTAAGATAGGTTAAACTTTTGCATGTATTTGCATGTTCTGTTTCATGCAGAAAAGAAAGCCAAGTAATTCATCACAAAGGTCATGCTGGGCCACAATAAAGATCAATTTTGTTCCACATTTGAGTTTCTGGAATTCTAAACTGTACACTTTAGGAAAAAGTTCAAGACATAGGGCAAGAATACATAAACACTGCTTAATAATTTTCATTGTAAAATATTACTTGCAGTCTTTGAAGAACCTTAATGTCTCTACCTCTTTGGAAAATTCAGTTCTTCAAGTTTCATATGCTATTAGCAAAGCTGATACATATTTAAACTTGAGCATTTGCTATTTCCTTTCCAAAATCAGCACCATGCAAGGAAAGTGGAAAAATAGCACTGTATACTAAATTCAGCTGTTGCCAGAAAGCATCAAGCAGTGCTGCCCTTACCACAGTTCCCAGGAACTCCATAGAACGTGTTGAAAGGAAACCTATATTCATTACTCACTCATTTCTCTCTTAATATAGCATCCTGACAGCTTATGTCACTGGCTTTGGTGTTAAAGACTGTAGGTTCACAGGCTTCCTACTGTAAACACTCAGTACAGTTTAACAAGACACACTTAGTACTTTATATTTATATATACATTATGTATCTGTTGGCTGATAAATTAGACATTTCCATCTAAACGCTGAAAATGGAGCAGCATCTAGACAATCGAGATAAGAAAAAGACAGCACTCTCACAGGCAGTGTGCTTACCAACAGCACAATATTTCATTGCTGTAACACTCAGATAATCTACAGTAATCACTGTGATTCAACAGCAAGGCTGGCAATACTCCTGTGCAAGCAATACAAAGAGAAGCTAACTTAGGAGTCCCTAACTTCCCCCAACATCTCAATGAAGGCAATGCCCAAATTTTATCATCATTTTGGCAACTTTAATTCTGCCTTTCCCTGCTTATGTGTTATGGAAGAATATTTGACAGGATGACTGCATGTTTGCAGTATGACAAGAGTCTCATCATGTATGAGAAGGCACTGAAGTACCACAGGCCGCTTATGGAGATTTGACAATAATACTTGGATTTTGAACAAATACCTGCAGACAAGAAAAGTCTGATTAAATATGGAAGAACAAAGGAAAAATATTAAAACATCCTATTTCCAAAACATAGGAAGCCCCCAAATCTCTCTGTTAGCTAGGATGTAGAAAATTACCAGATCTGGTGGACACAGGTAAGAAAAGTTCTAGAGGCAAGCTTAATAATTAAAGATCATTAATTTCATCACCACTGTCAGATCACTCTCACTGGAAAACAACAATACTTTTTTTTTTCAGTTAGTTGACAAAGTGCCTTGTGAAAATGTAACTAGAGGCTTGCCAGAAAACAGAAAAGAATTATCTTCACAACAGGGGGCATGTAAGTTAATTATGCAAAAGCCCCTAAATGATGTGATGTGGCATTTACAGTTCTGACTTTGGTTCTTTAAAAACTGCACCCAGTAGTACAACTAATGCTGCTGTTTCCTTACATTTTAAATTATTTGTAGTGGGTTTAGCCAACAACTGCACTGTCTCACGGCCTCATACCTTGAGTCAGACTGTTATTTCCATGGACCAACATTCAGTCCAGTCAGTGAGCACACACCTTTGTCAGAACACTCTAACATCAGTTGCAGAGTCTAGACTCTATTTGTTTTCAGTAGAACAAAAGGTGGTATTTTAGATTTAGTGATCTTTTTATCCATCCAGAACCTAAAGAAATACATATATGCCATTATTTTAACTATATTTGGCTTTGCAGTACAGAATGACTAATTGTAGTAAAAAAAGTAAACAGGAGCCCCTGAGCTATTAGATTTAAATATTTTGCAGTAGGAAGCCTGCTATGTACCAGCACTCCTAAAACTGAAGAACAGCAAGACTATTTTACAGAGATAGTACCTATGTCAGAAGGGCTATAGTCTGTAGTTGACACATTTTAACCCCAATGTAGTGTGAATGCACCTTGTTCCAAAATAATTTGGTACACAATGCAGCTATCAAGTGGAACAAAGAGAAAGCATACTGTGGTATTTGGACATCTCATATAACAATGGAGGTTTAAAACTAAAAGTCTCTGATGACTAGATATTTCTTGTTTAACCAAAGAGACTGTTGAGGTGATCAGACCTGCATTTTTTGAGATTCTCTAGAAAAACATTAAAATTAAAATAAAAATTTAAAAAAGACACAATCAAGAAGCAGAGGAACCAATAAAGCCCAGGTTTGTGTTTCTTCCTGTCACCATTTCAGAACAGTAAATTTAGCTTCCCTTCACAATGGTCATTCTGATAGCTATATAAGGCAAGAGGCATCATATGCTGCTGCTGGTCCCAGCTTAGGCTCCCGCCAACTGGCTGATGAGATACCTGTGGTGGGTTTACCTTGACTGGGTGCCCGGTGCCCAC
>VYZX01011623.1:376-23594 GCA_013401335.1 Brachypteracias leptosomus
AAGGAGGGATGAAAAAATAACCTGTGCTTTGGATTCATCCACTAACCTTCCCAAGGCTCTAAAGTCTCTCTTAATTGTTCTTGGACTATGCTGCTTCATTTTTTGCCCACATGAAAAATTAGTAGGGAATAACAGTCCGAGGACCTCACTAAGCTAGGAATCTTCCTCATGCTCCAGGGAGACAGCAGACCTCCCTGCAATGAGGGTCTGCACGGCATACTGGACCCTCTGTACCCTTCAGAGCAGAGTCTCCTACAACTAAAATCCTTCTTTTCTTCTTCTTGTGTGAGGTGGTGATGTGGACAGTAGGCCTGTCTGATTGCAGAGACCCCACAGATGTGGCTTGCCCATTGTACTCATCATCATTTGTCTGTTCTTTCTCTACCAGGGCCTCATATCTGTTGCGCAGAGGCACCTGGGGGGACAAGGTGGGTAAGAGGGGATTTCGCCTGCTGCTCCTACCATGAACTAGCCTCCACTAGTCTTCCACTTTAACAGTCTTCCACTAAATGTGTTGATTGCAAAATGCTAATAAGAGTATGCTGAAAACAGTCAAAATTGGATTCATCATACTCTTTGACAGTTAATTTAAGTGTTTTTGAGTGCATTATTACTCTCACAGTTACTAAAGAAAAAACAACTAAAAACGTATCTAGGGCTTCTAGTAAAGATGCCTTCTAGCCCTGGAGACAGGTAGAAAAAACTAGGTCTTCTCCTCAAATTTTTTAGTTATAGCCTAGGTACATAGCTGTACAGGCAGGGCAGAGCAATAAAATGAAGGTTTAGTATAGAGCATTATTTGGGAAAAAAATACTTTCAGAGTGCAGCATGGAAACCTGTGCTTTAAGGAAAAGTATTTTAGTTAGGCAGAATTTGGCTAGAAAATTCTTTCCATTTTTGAGAATTATTTGAGGAGTTAGAGAAGATAGTAGCAAAACATTATGATTTATTAGATGTTTGACTATAAGATGTCTCAACTCAAAGATGGAATCACTAGCTGCAAAATTGTTATTTGCATCCTTAATGGAATGGTCTTTTCTAACATTTAGTTTTATGGTGTGAATAGAAGGGTGCATACAAGCACAACACAGATTTGCTTTTTTGTTTTTTTTTTAATTAGCTCTTACAGAAGCCTTCAAGTAGTATGTACAAAATTGTGCATCATGCAGTCCATCTCACGTAGCCGAAGGTCTTTTATTATCAAATGGAGAACAGGAGGATACAGAGAAGTCCTTGGTGGGTGTGTTGTCCTTTGGAGGGGTACCTGTGCATGTTGCTAACATGTCAGAAATGCAGGTAGACATTAAAGAAGTTTACTCTTCTGCTTGGTAAAGCTTGTTTTCTCTTTTGGTAGATGTGGAATGGGCCAATCATTCATTGTCAGTTCACAGCTCCCTTAGAGGATGCTGTTTCTCCAGCTCTTTTTTTTTTTTTTCGTATGAGAATAAATATATTAATTCTTGAGCCAAAATTTATTCCTTGACAGGCACAGTTGTGCAGCATATGTTAGCCACTGAAATCTCAGTACCATGAAGACCACATAAGAGCTTCAAGAAAAAAAGATGCTATCAGAAGATAAGTATTGCGATTTCCTTCTGTTGAAGAAAAGTAACTTCATATGGCTGCATCCTTGCACTGATATGCTAGTAATGAACTTCAGATTTTGTTTGCTATGCTCTTTCCAGTTTTCATTAGCTCTTGCAGAAATCTCCAAGTAGTAAGAGCTTCTCTTCTGTCCCTAACTAAAGTACTTGAAACCTAACTTTTATGAAGCACTGAGGAGAATAGAGGGATGACTTTTATTTTTTCCAGGAGAGCAGGTGTTCCTGAGACAGTGTAAATATGGATGGATACTGCTGTGATGAGAGCATTATAAAAGTACATATAACACAATGAAGGGCTACTCCTGCAGTGAAAACTGGAGTACATTGTGTACAACCTGGTAAAAAGGAAGCAGTTAAGCTTTTGATTACTTTTTTTACTCATAAACTTCTATATTTTGTACTCAGAGTTAAAATGTAAATTAAGAGTTAACAGCAATTGAGGACACTTTTTAATTTTTATGTCTCATTACTTATGACTGGTTCCTGACTTAGAGACGTCCCTTTTTAAATGAGGATGCCAGTTATAATTGCTCTGGTACTTATTATTATATCTGTTGTCCTCAGAAACAGCTGCATCCCTTATATTTTCTTTTGTTTATTTCTGACCTTTGTTAGTAGAAAGAAATCTTGATGCCAAGCGATTGATAGATTGGGAAAAGAGAAAGGAGATTGTATGGAGGCATGTCAAGGGAGAGGGAGAAATGCTGTCTGGTGCTTGCTTAAATCCTCTTCAGAGATTTGAAATTACCTACATGTTGTTCCACATGAACCCAGGTCTTTCTCAGAGTGGTTATGTGGTGTATCTACCCCTAGTTTTTGCAGCTAACCTCACTGGCACATTGTGCTAACCTTGGGTGTAGTGCAAAAGAAGAGCAAAGCTTTTGACTGCCATGTTTTTGAATAGCAATAACAAGTTGTGTTTGCTGGGCAAGAGATTTATTGTATGAGCATCAATCCTGAGGTCATATGAAGATCAGTGAGTGTGTGGTACCATTGCAAAAATTCAAAACAATGCACAGTGGTCAGAATGGAAGTGACTGCCTTGCTCCAGCGCTCCTGATTACAGGCAATTTGAATTTTGTAAACTCAATGCACTCTAAAACTTATGGGTGTTTTGTGTGCAAGGCACAACTGAAGAGCTAAAATAACTTCCTTAATTTTCTGGATTGCTCTTTTTCATGCTGGAACTGAAATATTAACTCCAAACTTTTAATTTTTGGTGCATTACATTCTATTAGTGTTTGAAAATTTCATGCATAGTGTAATCTCAGCAAAGATAAAGAGAATACAATATGGACAGATTCAAGCATTTCATGTAAAGTTTCCTTAAATTTAGACAAATTTTGAGGTGGGAAATATGATGTCATAGAGCAATAGTGAGTATCCGCCTCATTTGGAAATGTGTAATGTTTTATTCCTCAAATTACTGAGGTATGCGGAAGGCTGAATGTATGTAGTGCTGATGTGATGTGTTGCCCCATGTTTCCCTGGGGAAGATAATGATGTGTAGGGTACCAATGTGCTATAGGTGGTCCTGTGCAGACAGGCCTTTCTCAGCATAAAATTGTGTGGCAGGTTGTTCTACCAGTGATTATTATCTAGTGATTATACTATATAGAGTATTATATTTTGTTATCAGTGATTATATTATTTGAATATTTTCCCAGAGCAGAGAATTTTAATTCCCTCCTCGCAAATCCCTAAGTTACTGAACTCTTTTAAAGGAGCATATGTTAGCACTTTAATATGCCTCATTAAAAATAAATAAATTGCAGATTTTCTGAAAATTATTTTGATTTTTTGAGAGTAGGAAATTGGGAACAGAAGAGTCCACTGTGTATCACAATTCAAGTTCCATTTAAGCTGTTTGTAGAAACAAGTTTCATAAATTACATTTTTATTTGAGATAAATTTTTATGGGAGATATTGGTGGTTTAGGACTTGAATAATCACATGAAAGTAAAATAATAAATTGTTCACTCCTTTATGAAATAAGGATTGGAATTTGTATCTAGGCTGTGTTTTTCCTTACTCTGAAAGTTTATTTAAAATCTCATATTTCTGTGTATGTTTTGTGTGTGGACACTTTCTGTTTCGTCCAATACACCTCTGTAGTGATATACCTTTTTATGCTATAAAAATATGTCCTTATAGTTACTCCAGAAATTATTTCAATGCCTTCTCATTAGCCTAAAGTGCACCTGGATTTTCTCTACTGGGAGAAAGCACAACTTTTTTCCATGCAATAAAAATGTGTGTTTTCCCAATTCTTTCTTGAAATGAAAAACTTGAAATTATGTTATTTTTATTTCAAAACCAATGTTGATTTTATTTAAAATAGAATTGTGGAGTTTTTTCATTTCAGTATTTATTTATTTTTAAAGTAAAAATAAAACAAAAGAAATGTAGTGCTAATCTTTAAAGCCAGTCATAGTGCCAGAAAGCAAGAGGACATCATGTCTCAGATTAAGTAATGTGTGGCCCAACAATGGGCACCTAGATTGATTTTTTTCCTTGACTGAAGAATTTGAAGTGATACTTTCTGTCTCCCATCCTAGTCATAGAGTCATTAAAGGGGTGACTTACTTTCAGGCTTTCCTGTTGATTCTTTTCTGTTATTTGTTTCAAATACTTGGGGGTTTTTTTGGTCACTGAAGAAGGAAAAAGAAGGTATAGAGGTGGCTGTGGACACTTGGGAAAATAATGCCTGTATTTCAGTGCATTTTCAAGTTTTTTAATGAAGAAATACCAACAGGAAAAAAAAGATTAGTCTTATCTCAGATTATTGTGTAACCCTATGGTTATGACCCTTGCTCAGATATGGGTGTTCACATCCATTCTTTTTAATATAAAGATTCAAACCTCTTTTGTCTCAAGCTAGAGCTATCTGACACTATCCACTGTTCTCAGAACAAACACTTTGTGCCAAACAAAGGAAGTGTCTGAAAGTTATCTTCTCTTGAAGTGATATGTAGGGATGTTTTGTTTAGTTTTAAATTTAAACCACTTTTTTCCCTTTCCCCAAGGTTGAAGGATGAGTATTGTCTCTGATAGAGACCCTCATGGATGCAATTTCTCAGATAAATAAGGCTACTATAAAGATAAATGCTTCACACAGTGTTAAATTTTTTTTGGTGGTATTTATGTCTCATTTCACCAGAGTATATGGCTAGATTATTAATATGTTTTTAAATTATAATGGAGAACTGGAGAAGTTAATGCTTCCTAGCATAAGTTTAACTAGATAGGGAAAGTAAAATCAAAGTGAAGGGTGACAAGATTTTGACAGATTTTGTGGTACAGCATTTAAAAGAAATAGTTGAAGCATTTCCTTTCAGAAATATTTCAACTTATTGGAGAATGTTTCATTTTCTTGAACCTCTGTTGGTTTTTTGCTTATTATAGTTATCTGTAAAACTGTGCAGCATTTTTTCATAACTAGTTCAAAAGAAATTATTCCATTAACTTAGATCTCCTCCTTCCTGTAAGGAATGAAGCTTGTCTGTGCATTCATCTGTACATAACACACTTGTGTACATTTGTAGTACTCTACTGCAAGTTCAAATGCATAAAGATTCCAGCTGCATACAGGAATAGATTATATGTAATATCATGCATACTATAATGTTGTCAAGGTTTAGGATGGGGCTGACCACTAGACCAAAGATAGATGCTCTCTATTAACCCCTCTCCCCTGCCAAAAGGGAAGAGAAAGGGAATAAGGGAGAGAGACTTACGGATTAGAAAAGAAAGCTAAAACAGCTTTAATGAAAAAAATAATGATAAAATGAAATATATACAAATATGTACAAAACCAGTATCAAACCCTCCCCCCTGATGGTTATAACCATCACCATCACCACTGATGCTGTGGAGCAGGCACTGAGGAAGTCCCAGACTGGATTTAGTGGCAGATGGGAACCAGATTCAGGAGCTGGATTCTGGAACTGGATTCAGGAACACATGGATTGGGATCTAAGACAGAACAGACAGTCCTTCTTGGACACAGGCCATTGAAGAAGAGAACTTGACCCTTCTGATCCCTCAGTTTTATACTGAGTATGACATATATGAGATAGAATATCTCATTGGTCAGTTTAGGGTCACCTGTCCTGGCTGCTTCTCCCCACAGGTGCGGCCTTTCACTTTCTGCAGCCCCCGATATGCTACACAAGATCTAGCAGTGACCTTGGTCTGCACACCAATCCTTGGTAGTAACTCTAAACTTCAAGTGTTATCACTGCTAGAAGCAGACACTGTCTGCAAAAATAGGCTGTTGACTTCAGAAAGTGCAGTTAGTTAGCAGAGACCCAGATGAAAAGTAAAATCACTGAACAGAATTAGTTTGTTCTAACTTAAACTGAGACAAATGTAATATAACATACATGATGGTCTACATAAACTCCTTTTATGCCAGAAAAAAGAGTTTTAGCTATTCCAGGGATTTTTGTGTAACTTCTTCTCCATATCAATCTCAGACTCTTTACCAGTGGCTCAAAACTGATCCTGGTGTCTATGCAAATATCGCATTCAGTACTTGCTCTGCAATCATAACTTGTGACCTTAGGCTTTCGTCTTCATATGCAGTCCTACGATACTTAGTGTTCACATTATTCATGACTGCTGTCATTGCCAAGTCATCCAAATTGCATTTATGGAATTTATATGTGCCATGGTGTACTGACAGTTTTATGGGTGAAATTAATTGAAGCATCTAAAGATAAGTTTGTTACTTGCTGCTTTCTTCTCATCCCTCTGCCTCATTATAATTAATGGGTGCTTTTTTTTTACGGCAGGCTGACATAATTTTAATGATGTTTCTTCTGTGCAAACTTTAATTATGTTTTATAATCTATGATACATTATACTTTCTTCTTCCTTGTGCCAACAGGGTGATAATCTGGAAAATGATACTTCTCTCCAGGCTTGTGCAGATGAGGAGTGATGAACAATATAGACATAAGCTGTTTTTCTCTTAAAAGGAGTGTCAGTCATTAATGTAGCTTTACGTGCTCTCAAGCTGATGATATTCTTGCAAAAATGGAATTCTTCTTTTCAAGTAGGATATTCAGAAGTGAATGGGAAATAATATTTAAAGGTTTATTATATTTAATTATTGTAACCCTACTACATAAAGTAGAAAACACTGTTCCTGATATGTCATACTGCATATTTTCAGTAGTAGTATTTTAGCATTAATGTTGCTCTGAACATTAAATATTTTCCAGCATGATGACATGAAAAGGCATCTTGACTGATTCATTGTCATCACAGATTCATGAAAGCCAGTAATGTAGGGAGAGGTTTGCTACTGAGCATAGTGTGCCTAGATTTTAATTCTAGACAGCTTCAGCATGTTAGGTCACTCTAAGTTCAGAGTTATGAATGATCTTTGTATACAAGAGTATAAGATCAGATTTTGCTAAATTGATGATCTTCAGGGGTATTTCCAGGAATTTGGGTTTTATACCCTTTCTAAGTCTAACCTGGTTTTGAAAAGCAAGGTTTGGGGCCCAATGTATAACAGCAGCAGCACTAAACAATCTGTGCTGACTCAAGTAGCTTTGATACTGTGATTTACAAGCCAAAGTTAAATCTCTTATCTAATGCCCAGCTGAACAGTCCAGGTGCAGAGTGCCCATTATTAGCTAAATGTGAAGTATTCTGCATCAAAGAGAGAGTCACTTCTTTTGACCTTATATAGGGATACAGCTCACATGGAAATCTAGCTCATACCAAAATTATCTACTTAATGTAAAAGTGCTACTAGGATTTAATTTCTCTTTTCAGAAAATAGACAGTTTGTGGGGATTGCATCCAAGTTCTGCAGTGTCTTTTGCCTTGAGGGGTATGCAGGAAATTGTCAAATTAGGCCACTTTTACCTATTTGTCTAATTAAAATCAACACACTTGTGTTCACTGGGATTGTGGGACCAAAAATATGTCAAACTTCACATACAGGTTTTAAAATAGAGATGGAGGTATAATCCAGAGAAATAAAATATAACTTCCTATTCATAAACATAGAGTTATGTATTATATTTTTACAATCATGCACTGAGATTTCAGTAAGGTTGTCTCATTCTGTAGCCCAGCATTTAAAGTTCTTCTCTTTCTTACGGTAACATAACTGAAGAGAAACAAAAGTGGTTGCTCCACCTCTGTATCATGAAAAACATAGGTGCACAAGGTTTCTGATAAATGACTTAGGCCTCAGATTTTTAATAAGTGATGAAGATAGGAAAGTTTTTTTCCGTTACTGGCTTATATGCAATTTTTAAGTTTTTGCTTTCCACGCATTTGACTGATCTTACCCTGTCCTTTCTTCCTCTCTTTCCCCTTTATTTCTTTTCTCATTAATACCTGGCTTCAGTTAATAATCTTGCTGTGCTCCCTTTTTATTTATTTTCACTCACTCCTGTTACCTATATTTTTTAACTTCTCCTTGCACCTATTATGTGACTATTTGCATTCTTTGCAAGGAAGGATTGTTGCTTTTTATATGCCTGGAATATCAAATGCAGAAAACTTTACTTTCTGTTTCAAACTGGAAGAATAGGATTAAAAGCTTAATTTTTATTTTCTTTTTTTTTCACATTTATATTATGCTAAAATCATCATAGTGTTACACTTAAATTATCTTTCTTGATTGCTGTAAAAGATACCTGAATGATGGTTTAAATTGTCAGAATTAGTCAGAAAAAAATTATCAGGAAAAGGAAATAAGTTTTTTTACTTTTTTCTGATGAAAATGTAATGGGATCAAAGGCAGATTGCACATTTGGGTGCATTTAACTTTCCTATCCCTTACAAAAATTATAAGTGGCTGTATAGGATGGTGAAGAGAACCCATGCCTACTATTCTTACCGGTTTGCCCGAGTCATCCAACCTTCTGACAGATGCTTTGAATAAATTTAGTGCAGTAATACAGGAATAAAAGATGTATCTTACTTGGTCTTGTACATCTTCTGGCTGTCAGGGCAGGATCACTTCTTTTGCTATATTATTTGAGCCTTTATTCTGTTCTTAAAATTGATCTTATTTTCTTAGAGCAATCAGCAAGAGTTAGTTGCAAACAGTTTAGTCTTTCCTTAAACTATTCACAGAACATTGAAGGATGAGAAGCAGAGATCAAGAACCTTCTGCAGCTGAGTTTTCTCTTTTTTGTTGTTGTTTTTGTTACTTTTTAGGGGTTTTTTTCTCTCCTGTCTATAAATCACTGAAAATTTTGCTGTGGTTAAAATGAAGTTGAATTATGATGTGATTTAAAACTTGTGAACTGGATTAAGAAATAGACTGGAGAGTCTCAATAGCCCTTGGCTGTGCATGTCTCTACAATATGAACACAGCTTTAATTGCCATGTTCATAACTGTAATATGGATCAGCGAGGTGGGAGCAGCTCAGACTCTGATGAAGGAAAATAGTGGCTGTGTGACTACTAATACTTGATCTAACAATTTTAAAGGTGTTTTGGATATATTGAAACAAGCTACACTCAATGCAGTGTTTCAGTTGACTATTCCATAAGAATTCCATAGGAAGGACCACGTTCTCTGTAACACTCTTGTGGGCTGGAAATAATTATTGGAGTGTGACAGTTGGAGGGGTGTGTACATATGATTGTTTGCTGGTTTATAACTGGCAGAAATAAGACCATCTCATTTGCAGTACCTTTTATGTGTTCTTTTGAAGAAGGCTTTCATTGTTCCTTTTGTTTTCTCTGTAAGTAGGCTTTAATTTATTTTAATCTTTTCTTCTGTGGCACTCTGACATGAGCAACTAAACCTCACTGCAGACATGAATTTTACAGTGTAAGACTGTTTCACACCTCAGACAAATCATGTCCATTACTTCATATTTTCGCTTTCCAGTTCAATAATGTGCTTGGAGGAACTCAAGCATGTCTGACAGGTGTGATCCTCTTTACATGGATCTGGACTGGCTGGCCCTTACTTCACTGCATGTTGTATATAATCCTTTTCTCTTATTAGTGTGTTCTCACAGCTGAAGAGAGAATCATTCCTTCATCTCGCTGATTTTTTTCTTACCTATAGGGACATCTGCACATTCAGCGTTGTGCGAATGACAAAACCATCTGCCAAAGCTTTAGCTGTTTCCTTCATTAATTTCTAGGTCTGTACTCTTCTAATTCTTTCAGAGCATCTTTTAGGTCTTGGTTACCAGCACACTGAAGTATTTAATTGATTCCAGGGCATTAAATATTTACTCCATGCCTGAAGTCATGCCCCATTATCAAGTGTTCTTTTACCCTGTGGTAATGAAAATAGTAAATAAAGCACTTCTCTTGCAGAAAGATCTCTCTCTCAAGGATCACCTCCAGCTTTCACTGTTTAAAAAAATAGGCAGAGATTTCATGCAACCTCTCAGCAACTTGATTTCATCTGTCACCACAATGTCACCCTTGTCCCTTAATGGTCCCACTGTCTGTTCATTGAGCTGCTCATATCCTATGTATTTTAAAGATTTGCCCACAATTCATCTTTATTTTCTGTGCTATTTTTGTTTCACTGGCTGCTTTTATTCCCCCTCATCCATGCTGAGATTCTAATTTAATTTCTGTTTGTATATCTTTCACTCAGCCTCCTTCACTGATATTTATAAGTTCCAGAAAGACTTTTTCTCAATCCTTTTGTCAATCTATCTTTCCAGCCAAATGTCACAGAGCTGTGGCATTACGGCAATGTATTATTTACTTTCTAACTCCTATAATCAGTGTCAATATTATCTGTATGTTCAGTTAATCATTCTCAATTCTTCCTTTTCTTATTCTTACTTTTCTGCCTCGTTCTGTTTACTTCCATACAGTTTCAACTGTACCCAGCCTTGACAGTATATGTCTTCCTAACTTACCTTTTCAAATTTGCATTGTTGAGATTCTCCTCTCCCTTAAATCATACCTATTCTGTCACTCTCTTTATACTCCCTTGTAATTTGATGTATATGTTGAATATAGTCACATTCCAGGTAGTCTAGCATATTGTGTCTGCTGGTGTTATTACTTCAAATAGGTGCAATCTAGGCTTTATTTCTCAGGATAATTTAAAATTTACACTGCTATCATTTCAATCTTTTTAAATACTATTTTTTTACTATGGTCATTTCATAGTTCAGTTGTTCTTTCTGCTGAGTGTAAGGCCAACAATCTATCCCTATAACTAACTTGCCAGCTGAAGCATATTCAGCCACTTTCCATACTAGTACTTTTCTGTCCTCATTTCTCTCTTCTTCCTTTCTCAAGGACTTCTAAGTCCTCGCTGATAAACCAGACTCTCTCCTTTTCTTTGTTAGCTGTGTAGCGTATTTCTATATTCCAATTTTCTGGAGTATATTACCTAATATCTTTCAGACAGTTTTTGTCATCATATGATAAAGAGAACTCCTTGTAGTCGACATACCTGAAGAGAGTGGCAATCCAAATATGAACTGTTCTTCAGAAGACAAGGACTATGAGTGGAAACCCAGATCAAGTTGCAGTATTGCTCACGAATAATGGCAGTTATTGATGAACTTAAAAAAATTTTGAAAATTATACCAGCTACTTTTGTTGCTGCAGCAATACTGTAAAACCAAATAAAACTTGATTTCTCCATTTGCTTAACTTCACAAGAGCTTCATTTTTCACAGTGAAGAATTTATTCCTTATATCAAATCTAAACCTACCTTCTTTCAGTTTAAACCAATTACCCATTGTCCTATCACTACATGCCCTTTTAAAAAGTCCCTCTCCAGTTTTCTTGTAGTCACCCTTAAGGTACTGGCAGGCTGCTATAAGGTCTTCCTGGAGCCTTCTCCTCAGGTTGAACAGCCTCAGCTCTCTCAGCCTATATTCATATATGAGGTACTCCAGCCCTCTAATCAAGGTCCCTCTGCATGGCATGTCTTCCCTCCAGCATGTTGACCGCACCACACAGCTTGATGTTGTCCTTGAACTTGCTGAGGGTGCACTCAATTCCACTGGCCATGTTGCTGACAGAGATGTTAAACAGCGCTGGTCCCAGTACCAACCCCTAAGGAACACCACTCATCACTGGTTTCCACTTGGACATCAAGCCATTGACTGCAACTCTTTGAGTGCGAAGATCCAGCCACTTCCTTATCCACTGAGTGGTCCATCTGTCAAATCCATGTCTCTACAATTTAGAGACAAGGGTGTCATGTGGGACAGTGTCAAATGCTTTACACAAGTCCAGGTAGATGATGTCAGTTGCTCTTCTCTTGTCTACCAGCCCTGTCATAGAAGGTCGCCAAATTTGTTAGGCACAATTTGCCCTTAGTGAAGCCATCCTTAGTACCGTACTTCAATTCTGTTCCTGTTATACAGATGGATTGCCATCTGACACAGGGTTGCTTGGGTCTCAGTACTTAATATGGCTGTTCTCCAATTTACTTATCTCTCCTGTTGCACTTTTTTTAATATCCAAATTTATGAAGTCTTTAAGGCATAAACCATTTCAGGACGTGTTTTTGTAGAGTGAGGAGTAGGATCAGGTCATACTTTCCTCTGATTTGTTCTCACAGAAATGTTAAAGGCTAAGAGTAATTTTTGCAGTTTCATAAAGGGTTGGGAGCAGAAAGGCTTAAATAAACAGTTGTACATCTAGTATTGTTAGTGAAATCACACTGTAGCTTCAACTTTTTTTTTATAGCATTCCACTGTCACCATAATAGTTTAAATTAATTACCTGAGGATACTAATCTGATCTGCTACAATTAAGATAAACTCAAATTCTATAACAAAACTCTAAACTGTCTATAGCCAATATCATAAATACTAAAAATTGCAGTAACAGGTGCTGCCATGACTGCAGCCATGCAGCACTGGTGTTGTGGGCTAACCCAAGTGGGCAGCTTGGCCCCTCTCAACCACTCGCTCACTCCAGCCCAGTGGGATGTGGGAAGGAATCCGAAGGGTAAAGGTGAGAAAACTCATGAGTTGAGATAAAGATGGTTTAAAATTCAACAGGTAAAGCAAAGGCTGTGTGCACAAACAAAGCATGATAACAAATTCATTCACTAGTTGCTATTGGCAGGCAGGTGTTCAATCATCTCTGGGAAAGCAGGGCTCCATCACAGGTAACAATTACTTTGGGAAGACAGACACCACAATTCTAAATATTTCCCGTTCCTCCTTCTTCCCCTCAGCTTTTGTTGCTGAATACAATGTCATATGGTCAGGGATATCCCTTGGGTCTCTTGGGGCCAGCTGTCCCAGCTGTGTCCCCTCCCAGCTTCTTGCCCACCCCCCGTCTCCTCACTGGTGAGGTGGTGTGAAAAGGAGAAAAGGCCTTGATGCTGTGTAAGCACTGCTCAGCAATACCTAAAACATCTCAGTGTTTTGGTCACAAAGACAAAACATAGCCTCACAGGGGGAAATATTTGTGGTGTTTTAACAGGATCCTAGCTCCAGAGCTATGGCCCAATAAGAAGTCTCATGCTGTAGTCTGTAAAAGGCTTTGCACTAGGGGACTGTGGAAATTAAAGAGACTAGTTGAACAGATAGATTTCTGGAACATAAAGATGAACATCGTCTGTAGCAAAGATGTAGCATCAGATGCTTCCATTACAAAATAGATGTAATAATGTAATTTCAAGTTTGAACCAACTTTTGATTGATTTACTTATAAGGCATACTTTTAAGTAGAATTGACACATGCTATTTACAGAGTAATAGCACTTTTTCTAAGTATGGGTACACCAGCAGGCATAATGTTAAGTACTAAGAGAGGAATATATGCGTGACGAGACTCAGAATGGGCTTATTGTTTAGTATGGCTGTATTTCACAAATGTTTCATGCTGGCCCAAGGATACGCTTCTGTATAAACAGAATGGGAACACCTCTGTCTAAATAGGTTTCCTTGTCATTTTACAATTGCCCTTTTCTTTTGTATAACTCAATGGGAGGTTTAACAAACCAAAAATATATGCTTTTTGTCATGTTTTATTTAATTAATTATGTTTACACCTTGGCTGCATCCTGTCTGTTCTTCCGCAACCACTGGAAATACTCGATGCTTGACTTGTACCACATTTGCCTGTGTTTGTTTCCCTGCTGTCATTGCTTAAGATGATCTGTGTGTTTGGCACTAACAGAACAGCTAAATGGGATCTACGCTTAGTTTGGTGGCAGCAAGGGTATGAGAGATGTAACCTTTATAAAACAGTGTTTGAACGTTTTTCCAGTGTCAAAGACTGTGTTGTTTCTAGTTTGGTGTATCTACAATGCAGCGTCACCCCCAGTCTCTTATTTTTTCACCTCTCTTTTCAAGTTCCAATTTATGCAGAGTACAACAATTAAGAATAGTATTTCTGATTTATGAAGCTTTGAAAATACAGATCTTTTTTGTTCAGCTCTTAACAAAAATTGAAAACCAGTTTCAGTTTCCATCCAAATATGTACACTATTATGGATGGGAAAAAAAATAATTATCTAAATGATGCTTACATTCTTTTTCATTGTAAAAAAAATACTGCTTTGTTTAGGAGAAAGAAAAACGGAAAACCTATTTCAAAGCTTCTAAAATTTTTCTTCATATTTTCTTACAAAATTACTCTCTGACTTTTAAAAAGCCCTCTAATTGTTTACCTCCTTCAATGCTGTTTAAGTGGTATGTAGGCTCCTAAGAGTTTTTTCATCTCAGTGCAGGGAACATGGACTAAAATAAACTCAGCACTGATGCACACAACTAGTGTTTTTACCTGAGTAACATTAAATCTATCCATTAGGTAGATTAATTTGAGACTGAATACATTTGCCCAGCATCACTATATCTTTTTATTCCGGATAATATTAAGCTAAATAGGTAAAGCCAGAACACTTATGCTTTAATGGATCCCATTAGCTCAGTGCATTAAGGAAAACTTTCTTTAGGAGGGAGAGGGGCAAGTCTAAGCTTTGTGTGGTGGTAGCATGAGAAGTAGGGAGTGGTGTCTTCACTCCAGATGTACAATAAAAGTAGCGCTGCATATGTAAATAGAATTTTCAGCTTACTTTGTACTAAGGAAGTGAAACGCAAAGAAATTCAATATATGTTTAAGATGAAGCATTGTTACGTATAGGCCATCGCACAGCATATCTTTGAGAGATTGATGCCTAAAAGACAGATCAGAAGAATTATTAGGTTGCAGTAAGTCATCATTCAGAATAAATGAATTTGGAATGTATATTTCATAGCATTTTAAAGCAATAGCAGAAGGAAATTATTTTTCACATACAGTATTTACCAGTCAGCTTAAATCGCCCTGCCTTTGTTTTACGCATAATAAATTTGCTGAATTGCAATTAATTTAACTTTCCACAGAAGGAAATTGTTCATATGGGCTATTCCTTGTATTTAACACCTATCTGCCTCATTTATATAACAAAAAACTGACTCAGTAGGAATCTACTGGCCGCTAGAAGGCAAAATTGAATATTTTTTTGTCTCACATCTGCTTTGGTAAAATAATACCCTAAGGAAACTCTTACCAAGAAAGTGAGTCATTTTTTCAGCATTTCAACCAATATTGGTAGGAAAAAATAGAAGTGTATGTATGTCAGATAACATCAGGACTAAAAATGGTTAAGAATCACATTCTGATGCCTCTTACTAAGATTGGTAACTGTAACATTGGTTTCAGAAGTGTAGAAGGTCAGGTAAAGCGTTAGAAGAAACTAAAATAGGTTTCTTCCTTTATTTTGCTTTGTCAAATAAATTGCTTTAACAGTTTATTTTTATTCATTTAGAGAAAGCTGCCTGCAAGAAAGCTCATTTTCAGGAAAACCTGTCAGTTCAGTGTTAATTTTACAGGCATTTCACATCAGTATTAGAATAGCCTAGGTTTCTGCATTTGAGTGTACTTACTGTTTAGCTACATTTAAAACAAATTTGGTTTATTTTTGGAAGTGTTTTCTTTAGAAACAGAATGGTGATAATTGAGCATCAATTCTTATCAACAGCTTCATTTTCAAATTGTCCATATGGCAATATTGGATTGCAGATAAGAAGTAGGATTTTTTTTTTCATTTAAGAAGCTGAACATTTAAAAAACAGATTATGTATATATTTTTTAAATTTACTTTTCTTCATGCATACAACTGAAACAATTTTGCCCAGAATTTATGACCAAAGCTTTCTTCTGACAAATAAGAGTGCAGAAAATTAATTTTAAAATAAATTTTGTTATTGCCATGTTTGGGAACAATCTTCACACATCAAAATGTACAAAGTATTCAATTCTTTAACAACAAAAAAAGATTGTTAATTAGATAAATTACTTTATGGTTTGTTGAAAAATATCTTTCATTTGAAACCTACTGAAAACATGATAAAATATTTCTTAGTCTTACACTATACCCCCCCCTTCCCATAATATCAGTATTTTGTGTCAAATTTTAATTCAAGTTTGCCTTTGAAAACATGTCAGATATACATCTTCAAATCAGCATAAAGGCAGTCATTACTAATGCTTGCAAGTAATTACAGAAATTACATTTTTTAGCAGCCAGACTTTCATTAACTTTAAAAAGTCTTTGGCATGTTATCAGCATTGAAAGAAATTGCAGTAAATACTTGACTGTAACTGGTATGAATACAGAAACAATGACAGAAATAACCATATGTAGCTAAAAAAAGACTGTGGCCTCAGACAGATGTTGGTACAAACATAGTTTTCCAACCATTAAGGTATTTCTCTGTGTTGTAGAACTTTTCTTTCTATATTCTGCAGCACTGTTTATCTCACAGCAACATTTTCCCCTCTTTTAGGCAAAGCTGTAGAAGCCAAAACTCTTGTAAGTGGATTGAGGTGTTTTCCTGTTAAGAGAGTATTTAGACAACTTAAAAAAAAAAAAAAGAAAAATATTTCTTTTTTTCTTAATCACCATCGTATAAAATGTTTCTCCTCTATGTCTCCCTTCATCCCCACCCCTCTTTGCTCAATTCTGCAGAGCATTTTGGGGTATAGAAGTGTTTCTATAGATTATGTACTTTTATGTATATATTAAAACTTTTCTAATGCATCTGAAACGTAACATTATGGCAGTTCATCAACTAAATTCTTCCTTGCCTTCCCATAGAACAAAAATCTGTAGTCAGTTACAGTAACCATCATTATTCCTGTAACCTCTTTCCCAGGAAATATCAATATACTGTCCCTCTGTTGGCAAGTAGATATTTTTTTTTTCTAAGTGTTTGGAGAAATAAAAGAAAAGGTAAAGTTAAATGGATATACTTTGTGGTGATCTCCCATCGGACTGCCATGCACTGTTCTGGGATGTGTGGTAACTTGCCAGAGAACCTTACATGACTTCAAAGGCAGAAAAAAACTCCTGAATTTTAAGCTGAGTAATTGAAAGTCTGGGATAGATAACAGGGCAGTTATTTGCATTCTATCCTTCATAAAATAATGTAGAAGTCTTTATTTTCAAGGAGTGTTTCTTTTCCTGATGTATCTCTTGCAGCACCTCTTTTTCACTGGCACTAGAAATACTGTGTTTCTGTTAGCTGTGGGTTTAAACACATGCAGTGTGATTACTTTGGGGTTTTGTATCATGTTTTTATCCCTGGAATACCAAGTTATGCTCTGGCTTGGTAAGAAAAAGTAATATTCTTGTAAGATTGGAGAAGATTGGAGGGGGGCTTTGTGAAAGCTAATCCACTAAACCACTTACAGGAATGATGGAAGGAGGGTCCTGAATCCATCTGAAATTAAGAAACACGTCTCCCTGGAAAGATATGGACATACTGGTGAGAAAAGTGCAAGCTAATGTCTTGGCTGAAGCAAGCTGACATGGTAAATATCAAGAATCTTCTGTCAAGTTATCTGTTTTACCCAGGTAACAGCATCAAGCCTCAGAGAGAATCTCCGTGTTAGAATATAACATTTTTTACAAAAATAGGTGAAGTATTTAGTGTGGTTCAAGGAACGAATGTCTTCTGTTACCTATGCTCTCTCATCTCTAATTTCATAATGTGGCTTCTATTTGTGCCCTGTATCAAACTCATCAAACAGCAATTATGAATGCATAGGAAAAATTAAACACATCACTACTCTAAATCCAGTGCGTGGCCCTTGAGCTCAGTCCTGCAAACCCTTACTCCAGACTGAGTTTAATAGGTGAGATAACTGCAGTGTCAAACACGCTACCAAACACTCTGCATGTGTTTATGACACTAGACATCACAAAGGAGTGTTGTTTTGTTAGACAAGTAGGAGCCTTCTCAGAACCAACAGCAGAAACTTGCAGAGAGCAGCAGCTTGGGGTGCTAAGGGACATAAGAAGCTGTAATGGATTTGCTGCTGCCTCTTAGAATGTGGACACTGTGAGGGAAGCCTCAAAAAAGGAGAAAATTAAGGAAGTGTAAAATGTAAGAGAAAGCTCCAGGCTTAAAAGGTAATATGGATAAAGAGTACTTTTAAACAAAGGATACAAGAGTGGGAGCTTGCCTGAGGGAGAGAGCCACCAGTGTGTTGGAGATGACAGGAGTCAGAAGCTCCTGGAAAGTTGCTCAGGACCTTGATGGAGGAAAGGCAGTAAAGTAATGAAAAGATTGAGAGGAAAAGTGACTGTACAGAGAGGTAATATTTATTTTCACTTCTGAGGGAAGAGGTTCTTGGAGGCAAGATTATTTTAAATACAGTCAGCATAGAGTAAAAGCAGTTCAAACAGTCAGCAGTAATGGTAATTATTATGCCATCTCTGGTTTAATATTGAGTAATGAAAGAGTGAGTGGCATGTTTTATAATCATCTTTGCACAAATACTTTTTTAGGATTTACAGTAATGACAATCTGTATTTAGATATTCTGCTTTTTTAGAAAAGGTATTTATTCACGTAGCTAATTTTCTTTTTCATAATATTTGGACAATTTTTGACTTTAGCAACATGTATATTTTTAACTTCAGGGTTTCTCACAGTCTATCTTGAGGCAAATTATGATAATTGGACTTTTTCTAGGGTTATGTTGCTACAAATTTTCAAAAAGGCAGTAAAATGTCTACTAAAGAATTGATAGTGAAGTTAACAGAAGATCCATCTGGTGGAAGTGAAATACTTAGTCCAGACCTGCTCTTGATTTTTCCAGGACATTGGTAGTCAGTATAAGCTTCAAATGTTGGCCCTGACACTATCAAGAGATAAATGGATATCACACTGTTGATGGATAGTTCCTCAGCTCTGTAGTAGTCATGACATGGGTCTCAGGATTCTTCAATACACAAGGACTCTGGGGTCTGGATTTTTGAGAATTTCCTTAATACAAGTTACTGTTAAACTACTATTGGCAAATATGTATATACATACTACAAGTAACAACAAAATTGCCACTTTGAAAACAAATATATATATATAAAAATTATTACAGAATTCCAACTAGTGAAGCAAGTATATACATGAAAATTTACCTCTGTGTGTGCTTATAAATATATGATGTGAGGTGTTACCAGTAACCACTCCCAGCAGTGGGGTTAATCAATGCCAGAAATGTCTCGCTTCAACGTGACCTATATCATGGAGTCTAGAGTCAGCCAGGTGTCCCCAGTCAGAGTCCAGGCTGTTCGGAAAATCTTGTGCAGAGAAGCTCATTTCAGATAGGTAACAATGTACTTTTTATCCCGTTTGGTGTAACTGAGTGTAGGACATCAGTTCCCAGAATAATTCTTGCTGACTCTTGCTTTCCTGGAAGGTCAGTTTCTTATCACTGTTTCTTTGTCCTGCACCTATCAAGGTTTCTGTCCCACACCCATCAAGGTTTCTTTCTTTGTCCTGCACTCATCAAGGTTTATTTATCCTATCAGCTGCTCCCCATCGAGAATGTTTCAGCAGAGCTGAGGGATGTCTTGTGGCTCCAAGCTAAAGAGAAGTCCATCTTTGTCTATGTTTACAGGATCATCTTTGTGTGTGTCAAGCTCTTATATTACACTTTGACATAGGACCAAAATTTGCAATTCAGAAATAAAATGCAACATTGCATTAAGGGAAATACTTTGCTTCGTTAAAATGTTAATTTTAAACATTTTTAGCTGTTCTTTCTGATGTGCAAATTTACCTGTGTGTAGAAAACCTACATCAGGCGTTCTGAAGCACTCACTCCCTAGCTGTTTGCTTGAGAAAAGTGCTAGTTGAATATTAACAAAAGATTCCCAGTACATGGGACTCTCTATACTAATCTTCTACTTGCAATTCTTTGCATTTTTACTTTTGTTTGGTGTGTGGGGTTTTGTTGTTGTTGTTTTGATTAACTCATTCAGCTTTCCTATGGAAGTGTAATTATTCAGCACTCAGGTTACCAATTTAAAACCTTTTTCACAGGATTTAGTATAAGAGCTTCAGAATGAGCATACATGGTGTGTATGGAAAATAAATTAATCTACCTTTTCTTCCCCAGCCTTTCCCATCTCAATTTCTGGTACTTCAGCTTCAGAAAGTCTGGATATTCAGTCACTCTGCATATTGTACAACATTCACTTGGCAAGGTCACATAACACATGGCAGCTGGATGGAGAATTTGATTTTCTTTTATGTTCAAGTTCTCTGTCCTCTAAACAGGAATGATAGATCAACCCTCTTCTGGATGCTTCCACATCTTCAGGCATTCTTGAAGAGCTGGGTATTAGTTGTGATAAGAAAGTGTTATTGGATTATAATTTGGTTGAATTCTTAGACCCACCTTAGTCTGTGTGCTATGTCGGTTTTTATTTTTATTTTACTAAAGTGCTGTCAAAAATAGATTGGATTCTCTAGAGATAAATTTGGAGGTCTTAATCTAGTGTCTGATGCTATGAATGAATGTTCTAAAGAATTAAATGAAAAGAAGGTGAAAATACCAGAACAACTTTGTTTTGATTTTAGTCACTTTTCATAAAGTAGTTGCAAGATTGCAGCTTCTTTTTCTTTTACAATAAAGTAATATGTCTGGCAGTACCTCTGGGAATGTTATTTTGCACAATCATAGGTGTCACACCAGTTGTCTTTTATATGTCTCAATCTATTAGAGAGAGGGAAGGCAACACAGGACTATTCTCATTCAGAGTCAATTTGCTTTGGTTGGAAGACATAAAGTAGGTAGAAAACATTATGTTTACAAGAATTAATGGAGGATCTTCCAGTTATTAGAGAAGTAACCTGATTCATTCAAGGAGCAGCACAAGTCTCAGAAAGCAAAATTCTCTTTATATTGGTTATAAAATGTGGAATACTAAAAACTGCTGAAAAATTGTGCATATGCAGAGGAAGGGAAGAAGGGAGTTGGGGAAAAGTGAAGTATAATAAACAAAGCAATATTTTTGCATTTTCATGGATGTGTAAAAGCAATGGTAAAAAGTCATTTAGAGTTTCACTCATGTTTGTGTGTTTTCATCATGTTTCATGACAGGATCAGTTATATTTTGTATAAACAGGGAAATAGACCTTAAAGATATGGGGTTTTTTCTGACACACAGATCCAAGTTTTGAAAAACAGAATATGTTCCTTTTTTATTATTTGTTAAGATTAAAGAGTCTTGGGCAAAAAAGTTATTGATAACTTTATTAGAAAAAGGGAAACTTGCAAATTGGAAATGTTAGGTGAGACAAATTCCAGAGAGTTAAAGTGAGATGGTGGGACACGCAGGAGAGAAGATTACAGAAATGGAATACTGTCTTCATTTTTTGCAAGTCTGAAGTATATGTTTAAAGCTTTTCAGTTTTGACTGTTTGATGCTAATTCAGATGGACACATCCTGATTATTCATCTTTGCCAGAGGAAGTACATGTTACTTTCCTCGTTTTGTTTTACTGAGAAAGAAGTAAAGCATCTATTATCATTTTCTAAGTGTGAAATTGACCAAAATGACATCATAAAGTTTTATAGCATTTTTGAAATAGAGGAACTGCTAAAGTGTACAGCAAGAACATACTTGAGACGTATTAAATAAGAATCAGATTTAATATCCTGACTTATACTTGCTGTATCCTATTCCACTGAAGTTGATAGTGCTACAGAAACAAAAGTTAAAGGTGTCAAAGAGTAAAATAGGATCTTATTTTCTAACAAAGGTCTTGATCTGCTTCCACAGAAGGCAAGAATTGTACTCTTAAATTTCACAGGTTCATAACTGGCATCCCATTACACAGGGATCTCATACTAATTAGGATTCTTACCATGAGCACGTATAGTAGACTTTTTGTATTTAAACTTCTGAACGGGACTAGTACTTAATAGAAATTGATGTGCTTTTATTAGAAGGCATAAATATGCACTAATCAAGAAGACTGTGGAGTCAGGCTTGTAGAATTGCTCATGAGAAGCACTGTCAATAATGCACAAGAAGATTATGCCAACTAATGCTGCAGCTTTTTTCTCACCCTGCTTCCCCATGCTCCATGAAGGAAGAAAGTTCACTTAGCCAAAGCAAAAGTGGCTTCACCTAGATGGAGCAAAGGGAATATTTGATTAAGTCCTCCTGCATCTGCACTCGTTAATCAAGCACTTTGAAAGTACAGCTTATCCAGCACATTATATAGTAGATTGGAAACAATAGAGATTTAGGATTAATTTGTTCTGTTTCTAGATGGTCTAGTGACTTGCAGGCTACTTTGGGTGAGTTGGATTCTCCTCCTGCCTGCATTTCCCTAATGAAGAGTAAGCAATATTTACCCAGTTATTAGAAACATGGTAAGATAGGCCTTCTCAAACACTTTTTTTTGCCACATTTTAACTTTACTTTAAAACATAGATTGCAATCTACTATACTTAATTCACTATGAAGAAAATGAAACAAGCTTAGTAGAAAAAAAAAGGGAACATTTGCAAATATGAAATTAGCAGTCTTCAGGCAGAAATCAAGAGTAGTTGGCTTGTGTATTGCTTTATCTGTTTTAAGAATACTTGTCAAAGATATGAAGGTAAGCAGTTGCAAGAAAAGTACAAGACATTTCAGTCTTCATTGGTACACAGAAGGATTTTGGAGGAAAGACTAGCTAGTGGAAAGTATAAACTGTTAGAGGAGTGTCTGGAGAGCAGCCTTGCAGAAAGGGATCTGGGGATGCTGGTCTACAGCAGGCTCAGTAGGAGTCAGCCGTGTGCCCTGGCAGCCAAGAGGGCAAAGGCATCCTGGGGTGCATCAAACACAGTATAACGAGCAAGTCAAAAGAGGTGGTTATCCTGCTGTATTCAGTATTGCTTGGTGCAACCTCACCTTGAGTACTCTGCAAAGTTCTGGGCCCCACATTTTAAGGAGTTTGTTAAGGTGCTCAAATGCGTCGAGCAACAAAGTTGGTGAAATGGCTGGAAGGTGTGTCCTATAAGGAGCTGCTAAAGACTCTGCGCTTGTCTATTTTGGAGAGAAGGAGGCTGAGGGGCGAACTCATTGCTCTCTGCAGCTTCCTGTGGAGGAGAAGAGGAGAGGGAGGTCCTGATCTCTTCTTCCTGGCATCCAGTGATAGGACATGTGCAATTGATTCAAAGCTATGCCCAGGGGGATTCAGACTGAAGGTCAGGAAGTATTTATTTGCTGAGAGGGCTGTCAAACACTGGAACAGGTTTGCTAGAGAGGTGGTCACTGACCCATGTCTGTCGGTGTTTAAGAGACGTTTGGAGAATGCCCTTAATAACATTCTTTAACTTTTGGT